>JAJOZX010010540.1:117500-134863 GCA_023014485.1 Bathynomus jamesi | reverse complement strand
TTGCAAGAAGAGATTTTCCCATCCCTGCTAAACGAGGAAGGTAACTTCCCAGTTTACTTCCAGCAAGATGGAGCTCCACCTCATTATGGTCTTCACGTGCGTCGGTATTTGGATCAGCAGTTTCCGGATGCTTGGATTGGTCGCGTGGTCCTGTGGAGTGGCCTCCCAGATCCCCAGATCTCCCCCCCTTGATTTCTATCTTTTGGGCACTTGAAGGCCATGGTGTATCAGGAAAAGATACGAGACATAAATCATCTAAAGGAACGTATCACCAACGCCATTACAAGCATAACGTCAACTGTGCTAATGCGTGTCATCAACAGTGGGGAACACGTATTGGAATGTTTTCAAAAACATGGCAACCATGTAGAGCATATTATATAAATAAAAATGGTTGTCCATAAAAATGTTTATTTTCCTATGTATGGAAACTTACGGCCCACCCTGTAGATTGGGTAGAGCATATGCTAGTTTCAATATCACAGGTACTGGTATAATATACATAATAAAAAATACATAATACTGGTATAAAACAATATATATAATTGTGATTGGCAAGAATACCACTGTGTATATATATATATATATATATATATTATATATATATATATATATATATATTATATATATATATATATATTCCAAATAGAAAAAAAAATAAAAAAAATATCATCTTTCTTTAACCTTTGTGTTAACCTAATGCTGTTTTAATTTTCATTATCTGATTCTATTCCATGAAGAATCATTATCACTAGATTGATTAGAGCATATAGTTTCAATATCACAGGTACTGGTACTTATTGCAGATTTGGATGTTGACGAAGCCAATGTAGCACCATGTTTTACTTCACTTTCTTGGAATTTTGCATTTTGGGATATAAATACTAGCTTGCTGCTCTGTCTGTGCTTAATCGGTTTCTTTTGGCTGTATGGATATTACTGTATGTGCTAAATGATCTCGGAGGTAATGAAAGGGCGAAATAGAGTGATGAGTTTGTGTAGGTATATATGTGAGTATGCTTGCGTATGTATCTGGAATTCTGGATGTATGCGTGTGTATGGGGTATATAATTAGATATAAATATGTGTATATAAGTATTTATGTATATATTGGTATATATGTATATGGGTGTATGTGTATGTATATATATGGATGGTCTCGGGGGGAAAATGTCATCGCGGGTCTAAAGGATAGTTAAGTGGGAGATTCAAAATCCGAGGCATGGATGGGAGAGTCCTGGAAAGGTTGGACAATGGGCAGTCAGCTCCCAGCTAGTGTTCTCGCAAGTTTAACGGATCTCAAGATACGAGACTTTCAGTGCAAGGAGGCGGCCAGTTTTTTTCTGTAAATAGGCTGAAAAGGACATTCTATACTGGTACCATATGGCCTATTTTATTATTTATTATTTTTATAATATATATCATTGCAAAAGTATACCTTATAATTAAATTGGCAATATCTATATTAATTATTAAAAAAAACAAAAAAAACAATAAAAAACAAAAAAACAAAAACAACATGGACATAAAAAAACTTTTTAACATCACTAGTCACAACCGGTAAAGAAGTCGGGAGCGAAGGAGGAAGGACAACAACCCGGTTACTGAAAAGAAGGGACCTTCCGATAGAATAGCGCCAAGCCTATCACAAGGCCATACGCTCTCCAAAAAGGGAAAATACTCTGCGCGCAGCGCAGAGTAAAAGGACACTCCACCAGCAGGTGGCAATTGTGAGTAAGATGTTACAATCGGGACATCGGGGCACCCGATCCCCGGCCATCAAATAGCCATGGGTCAGGTGGGTGTGGCCAATACGGAGGCGGGCCAAAGCCACCTCCTTATGGCGCGACCGATGGAAGGAAGAGGCCCAACATCCCAATTTGGGTTAATCTTGCAGAGTTTGTTATTTGTAGCGCCATCCCAGCGACTCTGCCACCGGGAGAGCAAAAACCTACGGAAGCCAGGGATATAATCGGAAAAGGGAGGGACACGGGTGAACCTGTAGTCGGCACGCGGAACGGGCAGCTCGATCGGCAGCCTCATTCCCCAGCCACGTTAACATGTGCAGGAACCCAGCAAAAATACCACCTCCTTGCCACCAGAAGTGATAAGGATATGGCACAGTAGCTGGATTCATCGGACCAGTGGGTGGACAGGGTCAAAACACTCCAGGCCATCCAGGCACTGCGGGAATCCGAATAGATGACAAACGACCCATCCGGATGCTCCCGCACCACCACCAGAGCGCTCAGAATGGCATAGAGCTCCGCGTGAAAACGGAAGCCTCATCAGGGAGACGGGTACATCGGGGAGCAAGGGCAAACGACTGGGGAACAGCCGCGGCCCCAAGCCCCCCGACGACTTCGAGCCATCTGTGAAGACCGCAACACATGCAGAGTGACACGCTGCATGCTGAAGGAACAGATACCGAAGTAAGGCAGAGTCAGAATCGGCCCTGCGAACGGGGCGCAACGCCCTACAGCACGCAACAGGGGTGCTCTCCAAGGTGCAACACCCCTGAAAGAGACCGGTGTGTGTGTGTATATTATATATATATATATATTATATATATATATATATATATATGGGATGAAATTCACAATTAAACACGTGAAATGAATGAATGATGCAAACCCACAAAGAAAAGAAAAAATAATTCCATTGGAATAATTTTTTCTTTTCCTTGTGGTTTGCAATATATATATAATATATATATATATATATATATATATATAATATATATATTATATATAAAATATATATATATATATATATATATATAATATATATAATATATATATATATATATATATTATATGTGTGTGTGTGTGTGTGTGTGTGTCCTCGGGTTGTACGGACGTTCGTTTCCGCTTTGTGCTAATACCAAAATAACTAGTGTTTATAAATTCAGCGGTAAATTCTACCCTATACCAGTGTGTGTGTGTTAAGTATCAGTGAATAGGCGAAAATAATTTATTAAACGAAGGTGGATGGCATACAGCGGTGCACAAAGAAAAGCAACATAAATTGAAACATAATTAAAAATAATTCGAACGGAATTACAGCTTTCGTGAGATTTTTCCGAGAGGCCTAAAATAGAAGAGGAAGAGGCCATAAACGAGAAGGTTGAGATTTCGCGGACGAAATTCGAGAAGCGGAAAGGAATTAGACGAAAGAAAGGAAAAAATGAAAAAAAAAAAAAAACGAAAGTATGTGTGAGTTGCTCCAAATCCAGAAAGCTGAATAGAGTTGGATTATGTTTAATGGAGTGCGCCGCGCACCATCTTGTGATTGCAAAAATGAAGTAGACTAGACCACGGGCTTAAAATACATTCTGCGCAATACATTTAAACATTACGAATGCGTAAACGTAGATAAAAAGGACAGGAAAATGATAAACAGAAAAACAAAAAATCATAGGCTTTTATGGCTTCGTGTGCATCAAGTACACAGAAATCAATAGGAAAGTAGTACAAACGGGAATGGAGAATGTTGAAATAGAAGAATCAATCGCAACGGGTTCACCGACAGAAAACCAGAAACGTCGGGAAACATCAGAAAACGCCGACACAAACAAACGAAAATGGAATCCAAGACACCGAGGGAAACGCACTACGGGGAGGTGGAGAAGTAACCTTAGACCCCCTGCACAAGAAAGAGACATCATGAATACAAATGAAAATACACCAAAAACCAAGAAACCACTGAGTAGGGAAGAAGTGGTAGTAGAACGGGGGAAAGAAATTGAATCCCATAGGACTCTTAAGGAATCTAAACGGCGGATCAGATGCGAATATTACAAAACAGGTTCGTGCAAATATGGCTCAAAATGCACGTATAATCACCCTAAAAATGTTTCTAGATGATGAGGAATGGAAGTTGCAAGTACGGAACAAACTGCTACTATTTCCACCCTTCTTATGTAGACATTCATTAGAGAGAAAAAATACCTAAATATGGAGTGCCCGTATTTTCATATTAGGTACTCAAAAAAGAGAACGAGAAAGAACAGCTCGCATCCTAATAAAAGTAATGGCAGTGGCAATGAAATATAATTTTTTTTGAGGGAATGAGCATGATAAAAAGCACAACTGTCCCTTCTAATAAAAAAGAGACAGAAATTCGCAGATATACTCGTATGAACATATTACATACATCACCTCCTATTCAACACCACCCACCATTAATACAACATCCACAATGGTATCGAGGCCCACAGTCCCAGTACTCCAAAATGCAGCGGCCCAACCAATAACACCAAACGGGAACCAACAACATCGACCAGGAACGACCGAATACGAAGATTAGAAACCCTATAAATTTATTATACACAAATATACAAAGCCTGTATACTGACCATGTAGACTGCAAATTACAATACTTGCAAAATTTAGCTCTGGAAACCAGCACAGATATCATATGCATAACGGAAACACACTTATACAGGTGGGCCGTAAGTTTCCATACATAGGAAAATAAATTTTTGTTATGGACAACCATTTTTATTTATATAATATGCTCTACATGGTTGCCATTGTTTTGAAAACACATTTCAATACGTGTTCCCCACTGTGATGAACACGCATTAGCACAGTTGACGTTATGCTTGTAATGGCGTTGGTGATACGTTCCTTTAGATGATTTATGTCTCGTATCTTTTCCTGATACACCATGGCCTTCAAGTGCCCCCAAAGATAGAAATCAAGGGGGTGAGATCTGGGGATCTGGGAGGCCACTCCACAGGACCACGCCGACCAATCCAAGCATCCGGAAACTGCTGCTGATCCAAATACCGACGCACGTGAAGACCATAATGAGGTGGAGCTCCATCTTGCTGGAAGTAAACTGGGAAGTTACCTTCCTCGTTTAGCAGGGATGGGAAAATCTCTTTCTTGCAACATGTTAAGATACCTTTCGGCATTAAGATTTCCACTGACAAAAATTGGTCCAATAATTCTGTCACCCCATATCCTCCTGGCCCACACCATCACTTTACCGGCACCTTGCACCTTCGTCGGACTCAGCCAGTTAGGGTTAGCATTACTCCAATAACGTATGTTTGCCGATTAACCTCTCCATTGACGTAAAAATTTGCTTCATCAGTAAACAAGATCTTACGTCAAACGCATATTCTTAGGGTATCTGAAACATAAAACAAACGTTTAATTTTTCCTATGTATGGAAACTTACGGCCCACCCTGTATATATGCGAAATTTAAGGCTGTGAAAAATGTATCGAGGATACTGAAATAGCAATACTGAACTATAACATATACAAAGCAGACAGAGTTGCTAGACGAGGAGGAGGGTGTTGCATCTGCGTGAAAAACACATACACATGTGAGGTGAAGGGAAGAAAATCAAACAGCACAGTCGAAATTATTATTTTAAAAGTAAAAAAAACTGAACCTAACTACTAACCTAACAAGACCACCAAACACCCACCACAAAAAGTGAATTCCAATTCGCTACAAATGGAATAGAAAATTTTTAAAATTACTTGGACCTTCAGCCAGTGTTGCCAGGTCTGAATTACATAATTTCCCTCGGTTCGCTCTTAAAATTTGCCTTTTTGGTATGAATACAGATTTATTTGTCTCTCTATCGTAAGATAAAAGTATTATTTAGCAATATTGTTATATATTTTTCAATTAATAGTGAAAATTTGTGTTTCTGGATATATAAATATCTATATTCACTCCTCAAAATTTCCCTATTCAGGGAATATTGACGTTATTTAATCATTTATTTCCCTAAAATAGGGAAATTTCCCTGTACCTGGCAACATTGCCTTCAGCACCAACTATTTCAATTTGTGGGGATTTTAACTTTCCATTCAATATGAAAGAAAAATGACAAAGTTAAGTTGAGAAGTTTCATGGTAATATCACAGTTCCAAGATGATAGAACTCAGGCAATAATGCTATTAGATATTATGGAACATTATCCACTTACCTAGGAAATCTGTGAAACCACTAGAAAAAAGAACGTTTTGGGTTTAATTTTGACCAATAACAATGAGAATAATAAATAAAAAGGTAACGGACACAAATTTTTCCAACCATAACCTAATCGATATGCAATCAGAGTTAGCAACCAGAGGTCCAAAAAATGCATCCCAGTCAGAAGGAATATTTGAAGGTTTAAATATAAATTCAAAGAAAGTAGATTGGGAAAGTGTAAATAATGATTTAAAGAAAGTAAATTGGGAATTGCTACTTCCCGAGAAGACTCCCGAAGAAATACTGTGTATAATAGGAAAATTAAACTAAACCTATATTGCTAAAGCATGTTCCGAAGAGACCAAAAAGAAATGAAGCAAGCTCGAGAGAAAAGTCAGAACACTGTTTAGACAACGGAAAACCTTAAAAAAATTCCACAGGTGCAGAACTGAAGCAAGGAGACTGAAACTAAAAAATAAAAAAAAACTGCGAAGTAGAAGTTGACTTAAAAACAAGCATTCACCATAAGACAACGAGGAGGAAGACAGGGTAGCAAAAAACATAAAGAGTAACTCAGAATACTTCTACACGTTTGCGAAAAGAAAAATGCAGTGTAAAGACAGACATTTAGACAGTATTGGTCTGTTGATATATGAGGCGACCGAAAACACAAATGACCCAGAAAAAATGAGCGAGCTGCTTTAGTAACAATTTAACCTTGTGTTTAGTACCCCTGCGTCCGAGAAGAAAGTACAAAATCCATATGAATTTTTTGACGTTGATACAAATCGGCAAGAACAAGTTCAGGCACGACCTTATTAATAGACTTCTAATTAATAGAGCTCTCGGAAGATGTAACTAAGGCTCTATCACAAATACGAGAAAAATTCGGCACCAGGGTCAGATATATGGAGTACTGTACAAGTTTCTGAAGAAATGTAAAGAGAGTATTGCCAACCTTCTATACTTACTATGGAGAAAATCACTCGACAAAGGAGAAATTCCACTTCCATTAAAGAACGCAAACATTGACTAACAGAGCAATGCCCAAGAATTATCGGCCAGTAGCTCTCACCTTCCACCTATAAAGTGTTTGAACGTACAATTAGAGGTAAAACTACTTACTACCTACAAGAAAAGAATTTATACAATCCAAACCAACATGGCTTCAGGGGTGGAAGATGATGCCTATCACAGCTAAGCTTTTAGACCACCAGGAGAAAATATTTGAAACATTGTGTCGAGGACAAAACATGATATAATACAGGTGTACACAAATTATCTTTACAACTTCACTCAAATAAAAATATTAGGAAACGAGGTACACATACCGTTTTGCGCCATCTGTGAGAGAAAGTAATAAAGCAACGGTAGCCAAACCCCGGCTCGCGAGCCGCATGCGGCTCTCGAGGTTGTTAACTGCGGCTCGCGAGACAATTTTGGTTTTGTTTGTATTATCATAAAAGACAAAATTCATAATACAAATATAATTTTTTTTCACATAATAAAAAAATATGAAAAAAAACAAGGAAAAATTGAATTGACAATAAAATGCGTCATGCGTACGACAATTTCTTTTGCGTGACAGGCACTAAGCGGGATAATTACGTAATTAACACCAATCGCCACTCACCAGTGTCCAGTACCCTCGAGCTACCCTGTGGGCCGCGTGTAATAACGAGTGAGTGTGTTTTAAAATTGGCTTCTTAGATCAAATAGTGGCTATTTTTCTCAGCTATACAGTGAAAGTTATACAACCCCTTAGTTGATTAAAATGACTGAGCAGACAAAGTGTAAGAAACGGAAATATGAAGAAGAAAATAGAGTTTTTAAACAGGAGTGGGAGGAGAGCTTTGCCTTTACTGTTAAGGTGGGAAACCTGTGTGCTTATCTGCCACGTGGCACTAAATCACTTTAAAGCCAGTAACTTAAAGCGTCATCATGAAACTAACCATAAAAATTTTATTACGGAATTTCCTCCAAAATCAGAATTGCGGAAGACTAAGTTAACAATGTTGAAATCTAGCCTAGTTGCCCAACAAACTGTACTTTCATCATTGTGTAAGACAGCTGACTTAACTACTGAAGCTAGTTTTGTAGTGGAGAATTTGTGAAGAATAATAGTGCCGATGTTACTGCAATTCTCGCTCCAGATAACACAATGCTTCGAGAACAAATAGCAAGTATTTCTATTTCCCGCCACACTACAGAGAGACGTATTTCCCAGATTAGTGCTGAAATTACATGCTCGTTGCAGAGTGATTTGAAGAATTCTGTTGCATTCAGTTGGCCCTCGATGAATCCACAGATATTAAAGATAACCCTCAACTGGCGATATTTGTTCGTGATGTTACTGGCGATGGAAATGTGAAGAAGAACTCTTGGACTTAATAACCCTAAGAGAAACCACCAGAGGGGTCGCCATAAAGAACGCACTTGACGAGGCATTATCAAATGCTGAAGTGCGATGGAAATGTGAAAGAAGAACTCTTGGACTTAATGACCCTAAGAGAAATCATCAGAGGGGTTGATATAAAGAACGCACTTCACGAGGCATTATCAAATGCTCAAGTACCACTGAATAAACTGTCAGTGTTGCAACAGATGGAGCACCAGCTATGGTAGGACAAAATGTAGGCCTAGTTGGGCTCTTGACACGCAATCCCAAGTATCCTCTGTGTCTCTTTATTCACTGTATCATTCACCGTGGTCATTTGGTAAGCAAGTACTTTAGGTATGACAGTGTTATGAAATGTGTTCCAGAAATTGTGAATTTCATTCGTTCAAATGCAAAACGCACCGAGCGTTTAAAAATTTTATCGAGGAGCTGGATCTTCAAGATAAGCCAGATGACCTTTCATTCTACTGTTGTAAGGTGGTTATCAACTAGTAATCTCCTGAATAGGTTTGTTGCACTGTTGGAGCCTATCACTGATTTCTTGAAAGAAAAGGGAAAGTCATACCCACAACTAGAAGATCACGAATGGGTGCAGGATCTGATGTTTTTTAATGATGTAATAAAACACCTTCAAAATCTAAATTTAGCACTTCAGGGAAAGGATAAGGTCATTTCTGACCTTACCAGACAGTTTTCAGTTTCCAGAATAAAATAAAGCTCTTCCAAAAAGAGATAGTAACAAAAAAATATGACCACTTTCTCCACCTGAAAAACCGAGCAAACACTTTTCCTGATGTTGAAAAAAAGATAGTAAATTGGAGGAATACAAAGGTAAATTAGAAGGACTAATTGATGATTTTCAGTTCAGGTTTGATGAACTAAAGAAACTAAAACCATGCTTCGAATTTCTTGTAAATCCTTCCCTGATTGATGTCGTCAACGATGGCTGTCCCGTTACCACACCTTTTGTTACGGAAGCTGCTTCAATACAAGCAGAACTTTTGGAGGTACAGGAGGACGTGGGTTTAAAGTTGATACATAAAAGCTTATCTGCAGTTGAGTTTTGGAAGCAAGTACCAGAGACAAAGTATCCTCACCTCACCTCAGGAAAACCAGTTTCCGACTTATCTCAGTTTTTGGGACAACTTATTGCTGTGAAGCACTCTTCTCGGTAATGAAGTTTGTAAAGTCAAAACATCGTGCTGCCCTCACTAACGAACACCTGACTGAGCTTCTTCATACCGCCTTAACATCACATCAGCCAGACTTTAAAACATTAACAGCCAAAATGAAGACCCAAACTAAGCCTTCTACAAGCAGTAATTAAACAATTTAATAATGTGAGTAAACTATATGTATATGTTTTTAATAATTAAATTCTTTTTAAAATATTTGGCGGCTCTCGTACATCTGAAAAACGTCGTATGTGGCTCTTGGGTCCAGGAAACTTGGCCACCCCTGTATAAATAAAGTTTCACGTGGTAGTTGTCAGATGTCAGATTATTGTACAGTGTGTACACAAATTACGAAATTGGTACGAAATTCCGTTAACATGCATTTCCCAAATCGGTGGATTGGCCATAACCTCAAACACATTCAACATGGGCACCATTTCTCACACGTAAGACGTCCAAACGGTATTCTATCTCCATCCATGTACGCTACAACATTTCAACGTCAACTCTTGCAACAGCAGCAGCAATTGTGGTCTTTAAATCGTCGATGTTGGCCACTGGAGTTGTGTACACGTAGTCTTTTACATAACCCCACAGAAAAAAGTCACAGGGTGTTATGTCTGGTGATCTGGCCGGCCAAGAGATGGGCCCCCACACGGCAAACCCACCGATTTGGGAAATACATGTTAAGGGAATTTCGTACCAATTTCGTAATTTGTGTACACCCTGTACACTAATGACATCTGACAACTACCACGTGAAACTTTATTACTTTCTTCATAGATGGCGCAAAAACGGTATGTGTACCTCATTTTCTAATATTTTTATTTGAGAGAGAAGTTGTGAAGATAATTTGTGTACACCCTGTACCTACTGACTTTGCTAAGGCCTTCGATAAATGTGACCATGGAATTATAGCATACAAACTTAGGAATACAGGAATTACTGGAAAGTGGGATGGACATTTAATTTTCTGATTCAAAGAACACAAAGTGGCAGTAAATAGAGTTAAATCTAAAGTGTCAGAGTGTCATCAATATGAAGTTCAACAAAGAAAAATTCCAATTTCTAAGATATAGTAATAAGAAGGTGCAACAGAATAATGGGTAAAATTCTGCAAATCAAACTAAACCCACAAGTCAGGGATCTTGGAGTAATAATGTCGTCGGATGCAGAATTCAGAGAGCACTATAACATTAAAATTACAACAGCTAGAAATATAATGGGAATCATCTGGAAGAGCTTCCACACCAGAAAAGCAAATATCATGCTAAAATTATGGAAGCGTTTAGCTATACCAATAATTGAGTATTGCTGAGTACTCACAAGCCCATACAGGAAATGAGACATTGCAAACATAAAGTCCAGACAAAGAGACAAAGGACTTTTACTTTCAAGACAGAGGAAACGAAAGGTGAAGATTACTGAACTCGACTACAACCCCTGAAACTCTACTCTTTGGAAAGAAGACACAATAATATACATATGAAAAATACGTGAGGGTTTTTCCCCCTAACTTTCGAAACGAAATAGAAACACAGTAGAATGAGAGGAGAGGCAGAGTTTGTACTGCCCCAGATGCGATGGGACAGGGGGCCATGAAAATGAGAATACAAATACTCTCGAAATACGAGGCTCAAAACTTTTTATTGTCCAACCTAAAGAACTGAGGAACCTCCAGCACACAACCTGAATAATTTCAAGAACCAGCTGGACAGGTTCCTTTGCAAAGTTCCTGACGAGCCATGCGTGGCTGGCTACGAGGGAAGGACAGGATCGGAAAGCGATTCCCTCCTCCACCAAATCCCACAGAAGAGGTGGGATGCTGCAGAGGGGTTGAGGGGGTCGATCCTGAAACGTCGTTCAAACTCACATGAAATAACAAAGTGTATATGTGTATATATATATATATATATATATATATATTGTACTTTTGCATTATCCTCCCAACACTAATTTTTTTTTATAACGGCTAACGCCTGCGGCGGGCTGTTTTTACCGTAACCTAACCTAACCTAACCAAACCTAATACCAACACTAATTTTTCTTATAATAGAAGGAAAATAAAGTACATAACCAAAACCAAACCAACATTATATAAAAAAATTAGTGTTGGGAGGATAATGCAAAAGAACCATATATATATATATATATATTATAAAATTACACCAACCTGCAAGGAAAAAAATATAAAATTAATTATAAAACAGTGTTTAAAAAGGCTAATTAATTTCGGCTGGTCACAACCAAGCCCTTTTCAAAGCCATAAACTTATTAAAATATCTAAAAAAAGTTATAAAACTCCCGTCCTGCGGAAGAGCTAAGGTTAAAATGACTGTGTGAAGGCATAAATACGGACAGAGAGATGGTAGCTGTCGTACGTCTGGCAGTTGGCAAAGGCAAACTATTGCCCAGATTTCAAACCTTCGAGATGAGAAATCTATAAGTAAAAATCAATCCTGTACA
Source organism: Bathynomus jamesi (assembly GCA_023014485.1). Classification (NCBI taxonomy): domain Eukaryota; kingdom Metazoa; phylum Arthropoda; class Malacostraca; order Isopoda; family Cirolanidae; genus Bathynomus; species Bathynomus jamesi. The sequence goes on along the minus strand of JAJOZX010010540.1, from coordinate 122,882 downwards.
TCTGGCAGCCGGTCACGACCCGAAATTGCCCTAAAATATTTTAAAATGTTAAAATAAAGCTATCCAAACTGTAGGACAACTTAATATTGGAAATGGTGTTTTCTGCCAAAATATAAAATGCCTCGTATATTTCTCTCTGTTCCTGGTCCCTGACCTTCATGATAGGTTTAGAATCCTGGAAGTTAAAAATATGATTATGCTGTTCCCTATGCTGAACTAGGCTACCATAAGTATTACCCGATCTCAGGTCACGTTTGTGGGAATTAATCCTTCTCTGAAAATCAATTGTCTTCCCGATGTATTTTTAAGAGCAGCCTCCACATGGGATTTCATAAACTACGCCAGAATTGTTGGACACTCTTTTATAATTAATTTTATATTTTTTTCCTTGCGGGTTGGTGTAATTTTATATTGTTCGCGGTTATTGCAACTAAAGTTATATATATATAATATATATATATATATGATGATGAAAATAACCACGAAGGAAAAAGGAAACACTGCCCTTTTCGTCCATTTGTCAGAGTTATCCCACTGTGTTGATTGGAATAATGCTTCAATTATGTTTCACTCGAGCAACATTGTTAATAGAAATATTCTTGAGTCTGCCATTATTCAACTTACAAATAATTTCAATATTAGCCAGGGCCTTTTTTCGCTTGATCCTGTTGTTTTGAATTCGTTCAGAACGGATTTAGACAAGAGGGGCAAAGTGCTAAAACTCTGGTAGCTTTTCCTTATAAATTTGTAGGCTCCTCCTACAATTTTTATTTTTCTCTTTTATTTTTTTGTGTGACCTATATATAGTCTCGAACTTGTTATTTATTTCAGTGTTCCTGAGGATGTCATTAGACGAAAGCGCTTGAGCACCATTCCGTGTTTCCTTTTACCTTCGTGGTTATTTTCATCATAAATATTATTCACGTGTTATGTTCGTGAAATAATTTTCATATATATGTATATGTTGTTGATTATCTCTCTCTGTCTCTCTCTTTATATATATATATATATATATATATATATATATATATATATATATATATATATATTATATATATATATATATGTGTGTGTGTGTGTGTGTGTGTGTGTGTGTGTGTGTAATTTCGTGAAACCTTACTACTTAATGTTATAATGGTGCACCATCTAATTCATTTAAATCTCTGCTAAAAAGGATCTTCCTTTCTTGAAGGTTCTCAAATAAATATTTTGGTTCGTGCTGATGACATCTGAGACGTATCTTTAAGTCGATAATTTACAAAGCTTCAGGTATCGTTAAATGCACGCGAAGAGGCATATCAGATGAAATAAAATCTTTGCGTTTCTAAACCTATAAGAACCACAGAAAACGTGTTGTCGGAAGGTTTTAAGTTAAAAGGAATAGATACTGAGGGGGTTTATACGTGTTCAGGCCACATTAAGAGGATCGGTAAGAGATTAATGCTTCCGTTCTCGTATGTATGTCCCTTAGAAATGGGACAAAACCCCCTTCAAAGAATCGTATTCCCAGCCTTTGCAGCCAGAATGACGTTGCGATCTGTACTCTTCGGGACCCGTCAAGAGACGCATACGCGCACCGACCCGCGCACGTCCGAGAGAATCGCATTGTTTGAATGGACTGTACTGCTCAATCCCGCATACATCTTCGATTTTGCACTTTCTGTCTACCATCTCTTTCACCGAATGATAGATGCATTGCGTGAACATTACTTTGAAGATAACGATGGCGTGAAAAAGGTCGTCCATCCTTTTTCAAAGGTGGAAAAATAGGTACGTACTTCACAATTCCATGCATTCTCATACGTTTATTAGAAATATAAAAGGACTAAAGAGAAATTTAAAAAGGAGTCAGCCCTTTCGTATCCATGTAATAATTCCCTAAATGATACAGTCAATAGAAAAAGCAATATTTTTGCCTCTTTTCATAAGATAACGGTGATTAAAAGTCTTAAATACTGCACAATGCTACAAAAACCAAACTCTACAAAACTTTTTGGATTAATATGCCAACTACCAAGACTAAACTGTAGGAGAAGCTCAGTAAAACACTATATAGTTTATACAATAGGTCATTCAGGATACTATACACTGCAGTTTATCAACAAGGTATGCGGCGTCACCAATGTTTGCCAAACAAACTGTTCTTATTCTTCGCGAAACGAAGACGATGGCACACTTAAGATTACTAAATAAAGTTCGAAATTCCAGTAGTCCACTATATGTATAAGTTAAGCCACGTGACCCCAAACTCTGGTTGTCATGTCTGTTTCACGTTTTTTACATTCATTTCAGCTTTAAACATGTCTGTTTGTTTAGTTTTATTTTTCATTCTAACTTTATTCATTCTTTTATATACACACACACACACACACACACACACACATACATATCGGGTGGCCACAAAAAACTTTACTTAATTCAAAGTTTAATAACTGCAACAATTCGAAACTTATGCGATTGAGCTTTGGCACACATTAACAGATGGTTATAATCTATAATTGCTGGAATTTTCAAATATGTAAGTTCTATAGTTTTGTTACAGTGAACAATTTAAAAGCATATGTCTAAAAATAGCATGCCGAAGAAAATGAATTTGAACTTAACAAAATTTACTTAAACAAATGGTCATGTGACCACCTCCCTGTTGGTAAACTGCCCTCAATCGCTTCTTCCACGAGGAGATGCACTTTCGAACCTCATCCAAGGTGATATCCTCCCATGCTCTACTGATTTTCTCCTTAAGTTCATCTTGTGAATTTGTCTTTCTGGCTGCCGTAAACCTTCACCATGAGGGAATCCCATACTGAATAGTCCATCGGATTACAGTCGGGAGACTGAGGCGGCCATTCATCCTTTTTGATGAAATTAGGGGTCTCTTGCTCTAGATGATTTTGGGTCGCTCGGCTTGTATGGGCGGGTGCCCCATCTTGCTGGAAAATGTAGGCCTCATCAGGATACAGCTGACGACAATCAGGAAGTAACCCATTATCTAACAGGTTGATGTAGCGCTCAGAGTTAACTTTAGTTTCGTTTGTGGCAATAAAATGAATTCGTGTTTTCCCCTTCCATGAAATTCCGCCGATACCATTACTTTTCTGCTGAATCGTGAGGTTTCATGATAAAGCCTGGAGGGAGGAATGTCCTTTTTCCTTGAACCATAAACCCTGTCATTTTGCCTGTTTTGGCCACCTCCAACGTGAAATCCTTTTCGTCTGTAAACACAACTTTTGCACGTCTTCAGCTGAGTAGCGTTCATATAGGGATTTACAGCGGGTCTTTCTACGCTGTCTTACATTCTGATCACGCCGAGGAACTCGAATTCTCTTGTAGGCCTTCAATTTCAAACGTTTTACAATCCCTTGTACAGAGGAGCGAGAAATCCCAAGGTCGTACGCAATCTGTCTCTGGGAGCGATGAGTTCCTGGTGTATTCTCCTGGGATTGAATCAGTTCCTCCACGGCAGCCTTATTTTCTTCTGTTGAAACACTTTTGGGCCTGCCGCTGCCGGGTTTTCTAGCTGTTGATCCAGTATCCTTTATCTTTCTTATTAAGTTATAAACACTTTGACGAGTCCAGTTCTTTGCGGGAATTCTCGGACAATCCTATTTCCATTCTAACCTTTTTCCTTGACACATGCTTCTATGATGGCTTTATCACTTTTACTTAACGTCATGCTGGCGGGGTTTTAGCGGAAAAATAAAAGAAAGCAAATTCACATTAGGTTTAGCCTACGCCAGCGCGCGTGTCATACTACGCTACATTAGGTTTAGCCTACGCTAGCGCACGTACGTGTCAGATGCACACCAGGCATGCTATTTTTAGACATATGCTTTTAAATTGTTCACTGTAACAAAACTATAGAACCGACATATTTGAAAATTCCAGCAATTATAGATTATATGCATCTGTTAATGTGTGCAAAATCTCAATCGCATAAGGTTTGAATTGTTGCAGTTATTAAACTTTCAATTAAGTAAAGTTTTTTGTGCCACCCGATATTATACATATATATATATATATATATATATATATATATATATATATATATATATATTATATAATCGGGTGGCCCAAAAAAAACTTTACTTAATTGAAAGTTAATAACTGCAACAATTCAAACCTTATGCGATTGAGATTTTGCACACATTAACAGATGCATATAATCTATAATTGCTGGAATTTTCAAATATGTCGGTTCTATAGTTTGTTACAGTGAACAATTTAAAAGCATATGTCTAAAAAATAGCATGCCTGGTGTGCATCTGACACGTACGTGCGCTAGCGTAGGCTAAACCTAATGTAGCGTAGTATGACACGCGCGCTGGCGTAGGCTAAACCTAATGTGAATTTGCTTTCTTTTATTTTTCCGCTAAAACCCCGCCAGCATGACGTTAAGTAAAAGTGATAAAGCCATCATAGAAGCATGTGTCAAGGAAAAGGTTAGAATGGAAATAGGATTGTCCGAGAATTCCCGCAAAGAACGGACTCGTCAAAGTGTTTATAACTTAATAAGAAAGATAAGGATACTGGATCAACAGCTAGAAAACCCGGCAGCGGCAGGCCCAAAAGTGTTTCAACAGAAGAAAATAAGGCTGCCGTGGAGGAACTGATTCAATCCCAGAGAATACACCAGGAACTCATCGCTCCCAGAGACAGATTGCGTACGACCTTGGGATTTCTCGCTCCTCTGTACAAGGGATTGTAAAACGTTTGAAATTGAAGGCCTACAAGAGAATTCGAGTTCCTCGGCGTGATCAGAATGTAAGACAGCGTAGAAAGACCCGCTGTAAATCCCTATATGAACGCTACTCAGCTGAAGACGTGCAAAAAGTTGTGTTTACAGACGAAAAGGATTTCACGTTGGAGGTGGCCAAAACAGGCAAAATGACAGGGTTTATGGTTCAAGGAAAAAGGACATTCCTCCCTCCAGGCTTTATCATGAAACCTCACGATTCAGCAGAAAAGTAATGGTATGGCGGGAATTTCATGGAAGGGGAAAACACGAATTCATTTTATTGCCACAAACGAAACTAAAGTTAACTCTGAGCGCTACCAACCTGTTAGATAATGGGTTACTTCCTGATGTCGTCAGCTGTATCCTGATGAGGCCTACATTTTCCAGCAAGATGGGGCACCCGCCCATACAAGCCGAGCGACCCAAAATCATCTAGAGCAAGAGACCCCTAATTTCATCAAAAAGGATGAATGGCCGCCTCAGTCTCCCGACTGTAATCCGATGGACTATTCAGTATGGGATTCCCTCATGGTGAAGGTTTACGGCAGCCAGAAAGACAAATTCACCGAAGATGAACTTAAGGAGAAAATCAGTAGAGCATGGGAGGATATCACCTTGGATGAGGTTCGAAAGTGCATCTCCTCGTG
>JAJOZX010010540.1:95000-112500 GCA_023014485.1 Bathynomus jamesi | reverse complement strand
TAGAAGGCTTAGTTTGGGTCTTCATTTTGGCTGTTAATGTTTAAAGTCTGGCTGATGTGATGTTAAGGCGGTATGAAGAAGCTCAGTCAGGTGTTCGTTAGTGAGGGCAGCACGATGTTTTGACTTTACAAACTTCATTACCGAGAAGAGTGCTTCACAGCAATAAGTTGTCCCAAAAACTGAGATAAGTCGGAAAACTGGTTTTCCTGAGGTGAGGTGAGGATACTTTGTCTCTGGTACTTGCTTCCAAAACTCAACTGCAGATAAGCTTTTATGTATCAACTTTAAACCCACGTCCTCCTGTACCTCCAAAAGTTCTGCTTGTATTGAAGCAGCTTCCGTAACAAAAGGTGTGGTAACGGGACAGCCATCGTTGACGACATCAATCAGGGAAGGATTTACAAGAAATTCGAAGCATGGTTTTAGTTTCTTTAGTTCATCAAACCTGAACTGAAAATCATCAATTAGTCCTTCTAATTTACCTTTGTATTCCTCCAATTTACTATCTTTTATTTCAACATCAGGAAAGTGTTTGCTCGGTTTTTCAGGTGGAGAAAGTGGTCATATTTTTTGTTACTATCTCTTTTTGGAAGAGCTTTTTTTATTCTGGAAACTGAAAACTGTCTGTGTAAGGTCAGAAATGACCTTATCCTTTCCCTGAAGTGCTAAATTTAGATTTTGAAGGTGTTTTATTACATCATTAAAAAACATCAGATCCTGCACCCATTCGTGATCTTCTAGTTGTGGGTATGACTTTCCCTTTTCTTTCAAGAAATCAGTGATAGGCTCCAACAGTGCAACAAACCTATTCAGGAGATTACTAGTGATAACCACCTTACAATACAGTAGAATGAAAGGTCATCTGGCTTATCTTGAAGATCCAGCTCCTCGATAAAATTTTAAACGCTCGGTGCGTTTTTGCATTTGAACGAATGAAATTCACAATTTCTGGAACACATTTCATAACACTGTCATACCTAAAGTACTTGCTTACCAAATGACCACGGTGAATGATACAGTGAATAAAGAGACACAGAGGATACTTGGGATTGCGTGTCAAGAGCCCAACTAGGCCTACATTTTGTCCTACCATAGCTGGTGCTCCATCTGTTGCAACACTGACAAGTTTATTCAGTGGTACTTGAGCATTTGATAATGCCTCGTGAAGTGCGTTCTTTATATCAACCCCTCTGATGATTTCTTAGGGTCATTAAGTCCAAGAGTTCTTCTTTCACATTTCCATCGCACTTCAGCATTTGATAATGCCTCGTCAAGTGCGTTCTTTATGGCGACCCCTCTGGTGGTTTCTCTTAGGGTTATTAAGTCCAAGAGTTCTTCTTTCACATTTCCATCGCCAGTAACATCACGAACAAATATCGCCAGTTGAGGGTTATCTTTAATATCTGTGGATTCATCGAGGGCCAAACTGAATGCAACAGAATTCTTCAAATCACTCTGCAACGAGCATGTAATTTCAGCACTAATCTGGGAAATACGTCTCTCTGTAGTGTGGCGGGAAATAGAAATACTTGCTATTTGTTCTCGAAGCATTGTGTTATCTGGAGCGAGAATTGCAGTAACATCGGCACTATTATTCTTCACAAATTCTCCACTACAAAACTAGCTTCAGTAGTTAAGTCAGCTGTCTTACACAATGATGAAAGTACAGTTTGTTGGGCAACTAGGCTAGATTTCAACATTGTTAACTTAGTCTTCCGCAATTCTGATTTTGGAGGAAATTCCGTAATAAAATTTTTATGGTTAGTTTCATGATGACGCTTTAAGTTACTGGCTTTAAAGTGATTTAGTGCCACGTGGCAGATAAGACACACAGGTTTCCCACCCTTAACAGTAAAGGCAAAGCTCTCCTCCCACTCCTGTTTAAAAACTCTATTTTCTTCTTCATATTTCCGTTTCTTACACTTTGTCTGCTCAGTCATTTTAATCAACTAAGGGGTTGTATAACTTTCACTTGTATAGCTGAGAAAAATAGCCACTATTTGATCTAAGAAGCCAATTTTAAAACACACTCACTCGTTATTACACGCGGCCCACAGGGTAGCTCGAGGGGTACTGGACACTGGTGAGTGGCGATTGGTGTTAATTACGTAATTATCCCGCTTAGTGCCTGTCACGCAAAAGAAATTGTCGTACGCATGACGCATTTTATTGTCAATTCAATTTTTCCTTGTTTTTTTTCATATTTTATTATGTGAAAAAAAATTATATTTGTATTATGAATTTTGTCTTTATGATAAATACAAACAAAACCAAAATTGTCTCGCGAGCCGCAGTTAACAACCTCGAGAGCCGCATGCGGCTCGCGAGCCGGGGTTTGGCTACCGTTGCTTTATTACTTTCTCTCACAGATGGCGCAAAACGGTATGTGTACCTCGTTTCCTAATATTTTTATTTGAGTGAAGTTGTAAAGATAATTTGTGTACACCCTGTATTATATCATGTTTTGTCCTCGACACAATGTTTCAAATATTTTCTCCTGGTGGTCTAAAAGCTTAGCTGTGATAGGCATCATCTTCCACCCCTGAAGCCATGTTGGTTTGGATTGTATAAATTCTTTTCTTGTAGGTAGTAAGTAGTTTACCTCTAATTGTACGTTCAAAACACTTATAGGTGGAAGGTGAGAGCTACTGGCCGATAATTCTTGGGCATTGCTCGTTAGTCAATGTTTGCGTTCTTTAATGGAAGTGGAATTTCTCCTTTGTCGAGTGATTTTCTCCATAGTAAGTATAGAAGGTTGGCAATACTCTCTTTACATTTCTTCAGAAACTTGTACAGTACTCCATATATCTGACCCTGGTGCCGAATTTTTCTCGTATTTGTGATAGAGCCTTAGTTACATCTTCCGAGAGCTCTATTAATTAGAAGTCTATTAATAAGGTCGTGCCTGAACTTGTTCTTGGCCGATTTGTATCAACGTCAAAAAATTCATATGGATTTTGTACTTTCTTCTCGGACGCAGGGGTACTAAACACAAGGTTAAATTGTTACTAAAGCAGCTCGCTCATTTTTTCTGGGTCATTTGTGTTTCGGTCGCCTCATATATCAACAGACCAATACTGTCTAAATGTCTGTCTTTACACTGCATTTTTCTTTTCGCAAACGTGTAGAAGTATTCTGAGTTACTCTTTATGTTTTTTGCTACCCTGTCTTCCTCCTCGTTTGTCTTATGGATGAATGCTTGTTTTAAGTCAACTTCTACTTCGCAGTTTTTTTTTATTTTTTAGTTTCAGTCTCCTTGCTTCAGTTCTGCACCTGTGGAATTTTTTTAAGGTTTGTTTCCGTTGTCTAAACAGTGTTCTGACTTTTCTCTCGAGCTTGCTTCATTTTCTTTTTGGTCTCTTCGGAACATGCTTTAGCAATATAGGTTTAGTTTAATTTTCCTATTATACACAGTATTTCTTCGGGAGTCTTCTCGGGAAGTAGCAATTCCCAATTTACTTTCTTTAAATCATTATTTACACTTTCCCAATCTACTTTCTTTGAATTTATATTTAAACCTTCAAATATTCCTTCTGACTGGGATGCATTTTTGGACCTCTGGTTGCTAACTCTGATTGCATATCGATTAGGTTATGGTTGGAAAAATTTGTGTCCGTTACCTTTTTATTTATTATTATCTCATTGTTATTGGTCAAAATTAAACCCAAAACGTTCTTTTTTCTAGTGGTTTCACAGATTTCCTAGGTAAGTGGATAATGTTCCATAATATCTAATAGCATTATTGCCTGAGTTCTATCATCTTGGAACTGTGATATTACCATGAAACTTCTCAACTTAACTTTGTCATTTTTCTTTCATATTATGAATGGAAAGTTAAAATCCCCACAAATTGAAATAGTTGGTGCTGAAGGCAATGTTGCCAGGTACAGGGAAATTTCCCTATTTTAGGGAAATAAATGATTAAATAACGTCAATATTCCCTGAATAGGGAAATTTTGAGGAGTGAATATAGATATTTATATATCCAGAAACACAAATTTTCACTATTAATTGAAAAATATATAACAATATTGCTAAATAATACTTTTATCTTACGATAGAGAGACAAATAAATCTGTATTCATACCAAAAAGGCAAATTTTAAGAGCGAACCGAGGGAAATTATGTAATTCAGACCTGGCAACACTGGCTGAAGGTCCAAGTAATTTTAAAAATTTTTCTATTCCATTTGTAGCGAATTGGAATTCACTTTTTGTGGTGGGTGTTTGGTGGTCTCTTGTTAGGTTAGTAGTTAGGTTCAGTTTTTTTTACTTTTAAAATAATAATTTCGACTGTGCTGTTTGATTTTCTTCCCTTCACCTCACATGTGTATGTGTTTTCACGCAGATGCAACACCCTCCTCCTCGTCTAGCAACTCTGTCTGCTTTGTATATGTTATAGTTCAGTATTGCTATTTCAGTATCCTCGATACATTTTTCACAGCCTTAAATTTCGCATATATACAGGGTGGGCCGTAAGTTTCCATACATAGGAAAAATTAAACGTTTGTTTTTATGTTTCAGATACCCTAAGAATATGCGTTTGACGTAAGATCTTGTTTACTGATGAAGCAAATTTTTACGTCAATGGAGAGGTTAATCGGCAAAACATACGTTATTGGAGTAATGCTAACCCTAACTGGCTGAGTCCGACGAAGGTGCAAGGTGCCGGTAAAGTGATGGTGTGGGCCAGGATATGGGGTGACAGAATTATTGGACCAATTTTTGTCAGTGGAAATCTTAATGCCGAAAGGTATCTTAACATGTTGCAAGAAGAGATTTTCCCATCCCTGCTAAACGAGGAAGGTAACTTCCCAGTTTACTTCCAGCAAGATGGAGCTCCACCTCATTATGGTCTTCACGTGCGTCGGTATTTGGATCAGCAGCAGTTTCCGGATGCTTGGATTGGTCGGCGTGGTCCTGTGGAGTGGCCTCCCAGATCCCCAGATCTCACCCCCTTGATTTCTATCTTTGGGGGCACTTGAAGGCCATGGTGTATCAGGAAAAGATACGAGACATAAATCATCTAAAGGAACGTATCACCAACGCCATTACAAGCATAACGTCAACTGTGCTAATGCGTGTTCATCAACAGTGGGGAACACGTATTGAAATGTGTTTTCAAAACAATGGCAACCATGTAGAGCATTATATAAATAAAAATGGTTGTCCATAACAAAATATTTATTTTTCCTATGTATGGAAACTTACGGCCCACCCTGTATAAGTGTGTTTCCGTTATGCATATGATATCTGTGCTGGTTTCCAGAGCTAAATTTGCAAGTATTGTAATTTGCAGTCTACATGGTCAGTATACAGGCTTTGTATATTTGTGTATAATAAATTTATAGGGTTTCTAATCTTCGTATTCGGTCGTTTCCTGGTCGATGTTGTTGGTTCCCGTTTGGTGTTATTGGTTGGGCCGCTGCATTTTGGAGTACTGGGACTGTGGGCCTCGATACCATTGTGGATGTTGTATTAATGGTGGGTGGTGTTGAATAGGAGGGTGATGTATGTAATATGTTCATACGAGTATATCTGCGAATTTCTGTCTCTTTTTTTATTAGAAGGGACAGTTGTGCTTTTTATCATGCTCATTCCCTCAAAAAAAATTGTATTTCATTGCCACTGCCATTACTTTTATTTAGGATGCGAGCTGTTCTTTCTCGTTCTCTTTTTTGAGTACCCTTAATATGAAAATACGGGCACTCCATATTTAGGTATTTTTTCTCTCTAATGAATGTCTACATAAGAAGGGTGGAAATAGTAGCAGTTTGTTCCGTACTTGCAACTTCCATTCCTCATCATCTAGAAACATTTTAGGGGTGATTATACGTGCATTTTGAGCCATATTTGCACGAACCTGTTTTGTAATATTCGCATCTGATCCGCCGTTTAGATTCCTTAAGAGTCCTATGGGATTCAATTTCTTTCCCCCGTTCTACTACCACTTCTTCCCTACTCAGTGGTTTCTTGGTTTTTGGTGTATTTTCATTTGTATTCATGATGTCTCTTTCTTGTGCAGGGGGTCTAAGGTTACTTCTCCACCTCCCGTAGTGCGTTTCCCTCGGTGTCTTGGATTCCATTTTCGTTTGTGTCGGCGTTTTCTGATGTTTCCCGACGTTTCCTGGTTTTCTGTCGGTGAACCCGTTGCGATTGATTCTTCTATTTCAACATTCTCCATTCCCGTTTGTACTACTTTCCTATTGATTTCTGTGTACTTGATGCACACGAAGCCATAAAAGCCTATGATTTTGTTGTTTATTCTGTTTATCATTTTCCTGTCCTTTTTATCTACGTTTACGCATTCGTAATGTTTAAATGTATTGCGCAGAATGTATTTTAAGCCCGTGGTCTAGTCTACTTCATTTTTGCAATCACAAGATGGTGCGCGGCGCACTCCATTAAACATAATCCAACTCTATTCAGCTTTCTGGATTTGGAGCAACTCACACATACTTTTTTTTTTTTTTTTTCATTTTTTCCTTTCTTTCGTCTAATTCCTTTCCGCTTCTCGAATTTCGTCCGCGAAATCTCAACCTTCTCGTTTATGGTCCTCTTCCTCTTCTATTTTAGGCCTCTCGGAAAAATCTCACGAAAGCTGTAATTCCGTTCGAATTATTTTAATTTATGTTTCAATTTATGTTGCTTTTCTTTGTGCACCGCTGTATGCCATCCACCTTCGTTTAATAAATTATTTTCGCCTATTCACTGATACTTAACACACACACACTGGTATAGGGTAGAATTTACCGCTGAATTTATAAACACTAGTTATTTTGGTATTAGCACAAAGCGGAAACGAACGTCCGTACAACCCGAGGACACACACACACACACACACACACACACATATATATATATATATATATATATATATATATATATATATATATATATATTATATTTATTATATATATATATATATATATATATATATATATATATATATATATATATATATATATATTGCAAACCACAAGGAAAAAGAAAAAATTATTCCAATGGAATTATTTTTCTTTTCTTTGTGGGTTTGCATCATTCATTCATTTCACGTGTTTAATTGTGAATTTCATCCCATATATATATATATATATATATATATATATATATATATAATATACACAACACACCGGTCTCTTTCAGGGGTGTTGCACTTGGGAGAGCACCCTGTTGCGTGCTGTAGGGCGTTGCGCCCCGTTCGCAGGGCCGATTCTGACTCTGCCTTACTTCGGTATCTGTTCCTTCAGCATGCAGCGTGTCACTCTGCATGTGTTGCGGTCTTCACAGATGGCTCGAAGTCGTCGGGGGGCGTTGGGGCCGCGGCTGTTCCCCAGTCGTTTGCCCTTGCTCCCCGATGTACCCGTCTCCCTGATGAGGCTTCCGTTTTCACGGCGGAGCTCTATGCCATTCTGAGCGCTCTGGTGGTGGTGCGGGAGCATCCGGATGGGTCGTTTGTCATCTATTCGGATTCCCGCAGTGCCCTGGATGGCCTGGAGTGTTTTGACCCTGTCCACCCACTGGTCCGATGAATCCAGCTACTGTGCCATATCCTTATCACTTCTGGTGGCAAGGAGGTGGTATTTTGCTGGGTTCCTGCACATGTTAACGTGGCTGGAAATGAGGCTGCCGATCGAGCTGCCCGTTCCGCGTGCCGACTACAGGTTTCACCCGTGTCCCTCCCCTTTTCCGATTATATCCCTGGCTTCCGTAGGTTTTTGCTCTCCCGGTGGCAGAGTCGCTGGGATGGCGCTACAAATAACAAACTCTGCAAGATTAAACCCAAATTGGGATGTTGGGCCTCTTCCTTCCATCGGTCGCGCCATAAGGAGGTGGCTTTGGCCCGCCTCCGTATTGGCCACACCCACCTGACCCATGGCTATTTGATGGCCGGGGATCGGGTGCCCCGATGTCCCGATTGTAACATCTTACTCACAATTGCCCACCTGCTGGTGGAGTGTCCGCTTTACTCTGCGCTGCGCGCAGAGTATTTTCCCTTTTTGGAGAGCGTCTGGCCTTGTGATAGGCTTGGCGCTATTCTATCGGAAGGTCCCTTCTTTTCAGTAACCGGGTTGTTGTCCTTCCTCCTTCGCTCCCGACTTCTTTACCGGTTGTGACTAGTGATGTTAAAAGTTTTTTTTATGTCCATGTTGTTTTTGTTTTTTTGTTTTTTATTGTTTTTTTTGTTTTTTTTAATAATTAATATAGATATTGCCAATTTAATTATAAGGTATACTTTTGCAATGATATATATTATAAAAAAATAAATAAATAATAAAATAGGCCATATGGTACCAGTATAGAATGTCCTTTTCAGCCTATTTACAGAAAAAAAACTGGCCGCCTCCTTGCACTGAAAGTCTCGTATCTTGAGATCCGTTAAACTTGCGAGAACACTAGCTGGGAGCTGACTGCCCATTGTCCAACCTTTCCAGGACTCTCCCATCCATGCCTCGGATTTTGAATCTCCCACTTAACTATCCTTTAGACCCGCGATGACATTTTCCCCCCGAGACCATCCATATATATACATACACATACACCCATATACATATATACCAATATATACATAAATACTTATATACACATATTTATATCTATTATATACCCCATACACACGCATACATCCAGAATTCCAGATACATACGCAAGCATACTCACATATATACCTACACAAACTCATACACCTCTATTTCGCCCTTTCATTACCTCCGAGATCATTTAGCACATACAGTAATATCCATACAGCCAAAAGAAACCGATTAAGCACAGACAGAGCAGCAAAGCTAGTATTTATATCCCAAAATGCAAAATTCCAAGAAAGTGAAGTAAAACATGGTGCTACATTGGCTTCGTCAACATCCAAATCTGCAATAAGTACCAGTACCTGTGATATTGAAACTATATGCTCTAATCAATCTAGTGATAATGATTCTTCAATGGAAATAGAATCAGATAATGAAAATTAAACAGCATTAGGTTAACACAAAGGTTAAAGAAAGATGAATATTTTTTTATTTTTTTTTCTATTTGGAATATATATATATATATATATATATATATATATATATCTATATATATATATATATATATATATATATACACAGTGGTATTCTTGCCAATCACAATTATATATATTGTTTTATACCAGTATTATGTATTTTTTATTATGTATATTATACCAGTACCTGTGATATTGAAACTAGCATATATGCTCTACCCAATCTACAGGGTGGGCCGTAAGTTTCCATACATAGGAAAATTAAACATTTTTTTATGGACAACCATTTTTATTTATATAATATGCTCTACATGGTTGCCATTGTTTTGAAAACATTCCAATACGTGTTCCCCACTGTTGATGAACACGCATTAGCACAGTTGACGTTATGCTTGTAATGGCGTTGGTGATACGTTCCTTTAGATGATTTATGTCTCGTATCTTTTCCTGATACACCATGGCCTTCAAGTGCCCCAAAAGATAGAAATCAAGGGGGGTGAGATCTGGGGATCTGGGAGGCCACTCCACAGGACCACGCCGACCAATCCAAGCATCCGGAAACTGCTGATCCAAATACCGACGCACGTGAAGACCATAATGAGGTGGAGCTCCATCTTGCTGGAAGTAAACTGGGAAGTTACCTTCCTCGTTTAGCAGGGATGGGAAAATCTCTTCTTGCAACATGTTAAGATACCTTTCGGCATTAAGATTTCCACTGACAAAAATTGGTCCAATAATTCTGTCACCCCATATCCCGGCCCACACCATCACTTTACCGGCACCTTGCATCTTCGTCGGACTCAGCCAGTTAGGGTTAGCATTACTCCAATAACGTATGTTTTGCCGATTAACCTCTCCATTGACGTAAAAATTTGCTTCATCAGTAAACAAGATCTTACGTCAAACGCATATTCTTAGGGTATCTGAAACATAAAAACAAACGTTTAATTTTTCCTATGTATGGAAACTTACGGCCCACCCTGTAGTGATGATTCTTCCATGGAAATGAAGGTTAAACAACATTAGGTTAAGAAAAAGGTGAATATTTTTTTTTCTATCTGGAATATATATACTGGTACTCTTGCCAATCACAATTATGTATATTGTTTGAAACGAGGAAGAATGTTTCATGTTCTAGTTAAAAAATATATATACATAGGAAAAACAAACCCTCACTTTTTATTTCTATTATATACTTTTTGTGTGATTCAGTTTTTCTAAATGATGACTATATATACACTAGGTATAACCGTATAAGCATGGTAGTATAGTAAATTATAGCTAATACTAATATACTTATTAGATTAAAGGAAGAAAAATATGGAATAAGTTTAAAACAATAAAAAACAAAAAAAACAGACTATCTTCGTTTTAAACAAAAAAAAAACAACAAAAAAAACGACACAATAAAAAACGACTCACATCACTAGTTGTGACTGATATTTTTTCTCCCCCCTCTCCTCCTCCCCGTCTATTGTTCACTTCCGTTCGCTGTTTCATAGTCTTCGTCCTGTGTTCGCTCTGCTATCCACCTTTCTTTTGGTGGCCATGAGCGGTCATACTTTGAAAGAAAAAAAAAAAAATATATATACTTATATATTATATATATATATATATATATATATATATGTGTGTATGTAATTCCATTTACACGAAAAAATTGTTTCATGACAAAGAAACTCGTCTGACTTGGCCTTTAACATGAGTATGAGATATGCCTTCCTTCCTTTCTTGTCCTGCTTTCAGCTGTAAAGTAGGTAGGAGTAAACGACGAAAAACTGTTGGTCCACATTACCTACTGTAGAAGTTCGCAATCATCTCCAAGTGGAAGTACCTAAAATGGTATTTTAGGTACTTTAACTTTTCAAGTACAAAGGATTCCTAACATTGACCATATATAGGTTTCCTTTTTTGTATTAAAAAAAATGGAGAGAGACCCAGTACGTTCCCGGTTAGTGTCTATGCAGTCCCTAATTTAAAACCTAATTCTGTTAACCAATTTTAATACGTAATGAGGAACCAAAAGATTTAAAATTTTCATCTCGTACAGAACTTCGATGCACAGACTATTTTTTATTTATTCACTCTTACTGGTAAACAAAGGATCACCTGAAGATCAGAGCCCCCAGCCTTCTTTAATTAGCATTATAAGGCTAACTAACGAAAATATCACGACCTAACCTAACCAATCGTTAGGTCAAATGTACGCCTTGACGATTCGTTAGGTAGATCGTGATATTTTCGTTAATTAGCCTTATAAAGCTAACTGAAGAAGGCTGGGGGCCCTGATCTTCAGGTGATCCCAAACATTTCGTATAGAGGTAGTTACAGTATAATTAATCATAGTATTTATATACTGTATTACCTAATCATAAAACAAAACTTGCGTGCGGTTGTCCTTTGCACTGCGCATACAGGTTTATTTTTGAAGTGTTTGCGCAGAATAAGATTTTCAGTATTATCATTACTTTTATTAATTTGCCTTTTCCTGAACGGATATTTACGATCGGGCTGGGGCCAGCTCATCTGTAACATCCCACCTCATTTAGAGAGTTTGATGACAAAAAAGAGAATTGCTTTTTACTCTCATCCTTATATCATCTTTATATCCAGTATATGCCCATATACCATTCTAAAGTCAACAGGTTGTACTAAAAATGTATTTTCGTATCTTAATTATCTTAATAATGAGAACTGAAAGCCAGTGTGTGTGTGTGTGTGTGTGTGTGTGTGACAAATAATACATTACGTCCTTCAATAGAGTTGGCGGGTTTGAATGGAGTTGCACCTTTCAGACCAATTTATGAACTATGACAACGGATTATACACGAGTTATATAGTGGGTGATTTGTTAAATATGTGACACTTTGAAAGGTTTGTAGCTCTCGTTATTAATCGCAATAAAAGCATGACAAAAAAATCATGCTTATATTTCAGTTAATAAAAAGAAAAGTGCAAACCTTTTAAAGCGTGACATATGTTAAAAAAAAAAGAAAATCAACCGATATATAGATTTTTAATTGTAAGTTAAATTAACATTAGGTTAAAACGTTTCGGTACAACTTCCATTCTGATTTTCTCGAACGATTTTTAATACCAAACATTTGGTAACGTTTTTAATGTTCTGATACCGCATCAATAACCCTTTCAGACGTGGCCTCCAATATTCTTTTGGACAAAATCTATATAAAAAACAAAAGCTTTATTGGCATTCAAAACCAGACATTTTAGTAATTAGTCACTTACTTTATATGCATTTTTGGGGTTCTTTTTCCCCACATCTAAACTAAACCTATATTAAACGTATAGAAACATTTGTAGAAAAGTTGCATTTTAATACGATTTATATTATTGTGATTTTTATTATTATTATTATCATTATTATCATTATTATTATATTCACTGTGACTGATTGGGTAACTCAATCAATGAACATGATTTTCTAATTGCTGAATGTTAGCAAACTCCTTTGATCCCACAACCGTTGTTGATTTCGCATATATATATATATATATATATATATATATATATATATATATATATAATATATATATATATGAAAAGAAGGACCAACACAACGGCAAAATTTTCGTTTATTTTCTGTACTTCACGTTTCGACAAATCTTTTGTCATCATCAGTGAATTAAATCTTAAAACCTTAAACAAAAATAAAAAATGAAAATTACATCAATACAATTAAAAACCATTCAAATTAAAACCTTAAAACAAAAATAAAAAATATGAAAGTTACACCAATACAAAATTAAAATCATTAAAATTAAATTAAATTACCTCAACAGGTAAATACACAATGTTTACATCAACCTCCATACTTGACAAAAACTAAAAGAAAACTGTATGGTCAGTAGGGTGTGTTTATGGTATATGGTGAAAAATGCGAAATGAAAATGCAAGGGAGCGGAACCCTTTATTTTGTGAGGATACATGAGAAAACAGAACAGGCAAAATTTCTTTGTAATCCAACAACATTTAGAGGTTGCCCCACAGCTGATAGGTATTTTCAATTTATAGGGCAATGGAAATTTTAATTCTCACTTTAAATGATAAATTGCATCTCCAATACATCTCCAATAAGTATTCAGAACAAATATATCGTGTGAGTATATTCACTAAATTCATAATTAACGATTAAAGTACATGACACCTCGATGTTGGCGTTCATTTTTTCATCAAAGTGGCTTTGGAGGCTGTCGGCAAGACTTTACGATGTTCTTCGACGAATTGAATCATGAACTGCATCTGCTCTTCGTTTCCGAGTCCTTCCAGCCTTCGTGAATTCTTGAATCAATGCTATGCCTCGCTCTGCTGCATCATTCACTACATTTAAGGAATCCACCCTGATCTTTGCTGAACCAAAGCTGGTGTTGTTTTCCCAGTTTGATGGATCCTCTTGCAGGAAATCGACCGGAAGATCTAGAAGGGTGAACAGATTGTACGTATGGAAGAGCAAAAGTCTGCCAGGGTCTTTCCTCTTGGATCTGGAATCCAGACTCGTCGGGGGGGAGCTTCTGACCCTTCAACGGAATGCATATTCTCTACCATTTTCCGCTTCTCATCATCATCGACTGCAGGATCGAATAGTGCAAGGCCCACGTTTACCTCATTGAGGTACCAGAGATGCCGATTAAACTCTTGTACCCAGCGGCGTTGGTGTTTTGCAACTTTTGAAGGAGGGCTAAGTCGCTTCGTGGAGCGCTTGCTGCTTCTCTTGCTGAAAACCACGGAAGGACGTATCTTGAGCAACGAAGAGACAGAAGTCCCGCAACCCAGAAATCAGGCGGTCACTGCTACTTGCTCCACGAGATGTTGAAGGACATTGGTTCATGTGCATCGTGAACTGGTATCTGAACATCCAAATCTTGAAAGAGTAAATTCCATGCGCCATCCCCGTGCTCGGTGCAAAGCCCTGGAGCCATGAACACAGGACTCCGACGTCCGTGAGGTACTCCTCCCAAGAAAATGACTACAAGTTCAAGAAGCTCTTTGTAGTCATCTCTGGGCTTCACTTTCAGAAGGTCATTTGCTTCATGAATCATCTTCTCGGCCCGGGACTGATCACTGCAGCCGTGTCCTCTTCGTCCGCGGCAGTGGAGTATTCATTCAATTTCAGTTGCGGCCAAACATTACGGAAGCTCTGGAAAATCGTAATCTCAGGTCCTTTGGAAAGGTCTCCAACAAGGAAAGAAAATACTGCTTCAAGCAGCAGTTCCAGCACGTGATGTCGACACGCAAAGTAAATCATTTTACGCCCGAGAGCCTGCTCTACTCGCCACACACTCCTCCATGGATGCCGGTGTTGGTGGCTGTCGTGTCAAAGCAAAGAGCTTTGATCTTCTGGCCAAGATCCCAGTTTTCGATGGTTTTCGATGATGACGATTGCTGTCCTTTCTGCCTTGGAGTCTGGGAGTTTGGGGATGGCTAGAATCTTGCTCATCCCATCCCGGTAATTAAGATGGCTAAACGGTCGATTTTGTCTCTTCCCATTAAGTCTGCATAAGTTTTCCATCCCAGTGAAGAACAAGAGGGCATTCAGGCTTGTAGGAAGCTCTCACCTCTGCTTCGTGGGCTGATCTGTACCTGGATCTGCTGGCCCGAATAGCACTTGGACTGAGACACATCTCACTTATTCCCTGACCCATTTGCATGCCAAAGGGGATGAGAACACGAGCAGCTGCCCTGTCGCTCATCCGCGTGCGGTCCAATGCCGCAGAGACCTCCGAACTGATTGCCGTCGTCCCACGGCGATGTTTGGAGCCGACGATGTAACTGGCTTTCTTTCGGGACTTGTTTCCTCACTTGATGACGCTGACGATGAGGTTTCCATAACAACGGTAGCAGAGATTTTCTTCCATTTCCTGCAATGCCTGTCTTTCCGCTTCAATTCCTGAGCAGTTCTTTCTTGGGCCCTTGCGACTTTTTTTGGCAATCTTCTTGTCGACATTTCCAATCCTTCCTCTCCGACCCTCCTCCCTCTGAGCAAGCAGGAAGTCCTTGTCCTCCTGAATTTTGATAAGATTTAGGGCATTTTGGTGACCAATGTCGAAAGGTTGTTCAAGCTTGACCTGAACGCAGCCTGGTTGTCCAAATTGGTCTTCGTTTTCCGCGAATTCTCTTCTTCAAACCCTGCCATTCGTCATGCAATTTCCGGACGTGCTTCTTGACGTCGTGCGGATGTTTCGTCGGTAAACCTTCTGTCACCCAGATTTCAATGATGGCTTGTGATGTCGAGGACACACTTTCAGCTAAGGATTTCTTCTCTTCATTGTGGAGCTGGAAAAGTTACTTCAATACATCACCTCTTGAAGGTAATTGCTGACCGGCAATAGTAGGACTTGATGACCCCACAAGCCAGATTGATTTCTTCGATCTTGTATATGCCGCCATCGTTCACCAGTTATCTGTGAATAAGACGAAACAGTGAAATTGGTAAGTTAATTTAACCCATTCATGGATAAAGTACCTCAGGAAAATGTGTAGAAATAAGCCACCCTCTTTGTAACCGTAATCTGTGTTCAAACATGATTGGCTGATAACCCATGAACACAATATGTATTAAAAATTATAATAATTTTGCGAAATCATGCATACATAACCATTTACAGTATATCCAATCCATATATAATTTAAAATAATCTACGGTACACTACACTCTTTCACTCAGACGATGCGAAAAAGATGATTGCAATACGCTGAAGCAGAGAGCGTCCAAAATTTTATACGCATAAAAATTAAACCTTATAACTATTTTTGGAAACAAAAATATTGCCGGTAAAACAAGTCATTATACTTACAAACAATTCATAATACCATCCATTACAGTGCATTACAGTGCATTACGTAAATGCATGAAAGACGTGAGTAATCAAGAGAAAACGATTTAGAATTAAAGAAAATTCATTTGTTGGTATACTGAAGTAAAGAAATATGGATTATCAGAACGCAATTGACAAATGCAATTTCTAATTTTGGGGACGCTGTATATCAATGGGTTAATAAACACTAGAAGTGACTTAAAAAGGGCGCATAAATAAATGAGCATATGGGTAAAACTTTGGGGTCTTTGGGCAACCTCTAAATATTTGATGATTTTCCAAAAAAATCATGTGCTTTATTTGCTCCAGGAACCTCATCATTTGCGGGGTTCCGTGACCCGAAATTCACACTTTCAGTTTTTAAAAGCACCCTAATGGTCAGTAAATTAGAAGGTATGATATGTCTATGAAAATCGGTTGGTTAGTTAAAAGAGCTGTAATTTGTAAGATGAGCTATTATTGTTAATGGAGGGTTTGTTTCTATAGATGTACAAAGATTCTAAAATTCGGAGTTCTGTGAGGTTATTGGATCTAGTTAGAATTTCAAACTGAGTTTTGTGAAGGGGATGGTTGTTTTCATTACTATGGTTTCTAATTGCGGATTGTGGTGGGCTACTGAGGGGACGGTTGGTACGGACTCAAAAGCCCAAACGTTGAGAAAGGCGTACCTCCAGTTGGAGTTGAGTACTGCCAATATATGCAGCCTTACAGCTGTCGCACGTGTATTTGTAAACAACATTAGGGCATACAGTTTTGGGGAATTTGTCTTTGAACTTTAAAAAATTTGATAATTTAAGTGGGTTGACGAAGGCGAATCTAAAATTTATTTGGGGATAACAATTCACCTCGAATACGCAATGATAAATAACCATAAAAAGGTAATTTAATATATCTGGTTTCTTTTTTTACTGTAGTTATGGGGAGTTTAGTATTAAAACGTTATTTAAAAATTTCTTTAATTGGTTATCAAAAAGATTAGACGGGTAGTAATTATTAATAAAGTACTGTCTTAAAAATTTAAATTCTTCGTTTAATGAAAAGTAATCTGAAAAAATACGGTAACTTCTTGTTAATAATGTTACTATAGCACTAATCTTATATTTATAAAACATACAACTTAAATAATTGGTTCCCAAGCCAGTAAAAGTTTGTTTTCGAAATAGTGAGGTCTGGAACTTATTATGAGCCCGTTTAACTAGAACATCCAGGAAAGGTAAACTATTATTAGTTTCGTTTTCACATGTGCACTACAATCCGCAATTAGAAACCATAGTAATGAAAACAACCATCCCCTCCACAAAACTCAGTTTGAAATTCTAACTAGATCCAATAACCTCACAGAACTCCGAATTTTAGAATCTTTGTACATCTATAGAAACAAACCCTCCATTAACAGTAATAACTCATCTTACAAATTACAGCTCTTTTAACTAACCAACCGATTTTCATATACATATCATACCTTCTAATTTACTGACCATACAGTTTTCTCTTAGTTTTTGTCAAGTATGGAGGTTGATGTAAACATTGTGTATTTACCTGTCGAGATAATTTAATTTAATTTTAATGATTTTAATTTTTTGTAGTGATGTGATTTTAATTTTGTATTGGTGTAATTTTCATTATTTTTAGTTTTGTTTTAAGGTTTTAATTTTAATGGTTTTAAT
>JAJOZX010010540.1:0-90000 GCA_023014485.1 Bathynomus jamesi | reverse complement strand
TGTATTTGTAAACAACATTGGGGCATACAGTTTTGGGGAATTCATCTTTGAACTTTAAAAAATTTGATAATTTAAGTGGGTTGACGAAGGCGAATCTAAAATTTATTTGGGGATAACTAGACTTGAGTAGTTTGGACAATTCACCTCGAATACGCAATAATAAATAACTAAAAAAGGTAATTAATATATCTGGTTTCTTTTTGTACTGTAGTTACGGGGAGTTTAGTATCAAAAGTGTTATTTAAAAATTTCTTTAATTGGTTATCGAATAGATGAGAAGGGTAGTAATTGTTAATAAAGTACTGTTTTAAAAATTTAAATTCTTCGTTTAACGAAAGTAATCCGAACAAATACGGTAACTCTTGTTAATAATGTACTATAGCACTATCTTATATTTATAAAACATACAACTAATAATTGGTTCCAAAAGCCAGTAAAGTTTGTTCCGAAATAGTGAAGATATGGAACTTATTATGGGCCCGTTTAACTAAAACATCCAGGAAAGGTAAACTATTATTTGTTTCGTTTTCACACGTGTACTTATATTACTATGTTGTTTATTAAGATAATCAAGAAAAAGTTTTACGTGTGAAGGATGGTTAAATATTAAGAAAGTGTCATCCACGTATCTTCTTGTAATATATGGGTTTAAAACTACTAGGACAATTTTTCAACCAAATTTCTTCGTAATGGCAAAGAAATGCATTTGCTAGTGTTGGGCTTAACGGGGAACCCATAGCTACCCCATCAATTTGGCTGTAAAGGTTGCTATTAAATAAGAAAAGATTATCAAACACACTATTCGAGAAGGTTTTTTAAATTGAGTCTGAGTGAGGCCATTAATAAGAGTATTATCAGTAGTGAATAACTTATTTAGTATGATATTAATGTTTCTTTTAACGGGACATTAGTAACAATGAGATATCAAAACTGGCCATAGTAAGAAATCGGCATGATTGATCTCTTTTATCTCTTAGCAAATCAAACGATGTTAAATAGAATCATAAAGGTGAGTTTTGAAAGCAAGGGAACGAAGGAATTTGTAAGTTATAATGAATGTACCACATGCCGAAAGAATAGGTCTTAGTGGAGGAAATTGCTTGTGGACTTTAGTAAACCATATAGAATTCCTGGATTAGAACCAGAAGCAAATAAAAATTGTATGTAGTTTCAGCAATATATTACTATTTTTAATTTACGCAAACACCTATTAAGTTATCTTCGAGTTTTAGTAATTTAGACAGACATTCTCTTTTACCCTTTTAAATTTAGCGTATCCGACAAAATTATCGTCTCCATTCTATTTATGTAAACAACTGTTGAATCAATCAGCACTATTACTCCTTTACCCTTATCGGTTTTTGTAATGATGACAGAGTTATCCTTTTTCAACTTATTAAGAATTTTAAAATCTTGCTTATTAAAGAGGGAGAAAACACCTTATGGGGTTTAAAATTGTAAAAATTCTTAAAGAGATGCTCTCCACTTGTTTTTACCAAGTTATGAAACGAGAAATTTGGTCGGATCTACAATTCTTAATATTCATGAGAAGATTTTCAAAGCCAGAGAAAAATTTATAAAATTTAGTTTATAATGAGGTAGATCAAAATTTAAAGCCTAACGACAATATTTCTTTCTCTCTAATACTTAAAACTTTATTAGAGAAATTACAAATAAAATTATCTGGATTATTAAAAAACGACTGATGATTCCCAATTTTTCCAATTTGGCAGCATGTATCCTTTTATGTCTGTTGACAGTTTTATCACAGCAAGTTGAAATTTAGTAACTAAACAATGATAATCAATATAAGACACCCTAGATTTTAGACCAAACAGAGAATTTTATATTTCAGCTTGAGAAAACTCACTGTTTTAGTTTTCGATTGAAGCTCCAAATTTAATAATTTATGTAAGCCATGATTTATATAGTTTGGAGTTATGGAGGCGTTTATTATAAAGTTTAAATCTAAGGAAATTAGGCACAATATTATAACTTTTGCACTTAGACAAGAAACTCTCATCACAGATAGCCTTGTTCAGTTTCAAATAGACTCTTTCACATTGTCTGTAATAGTTCAATGTCGATCGGCCATATCTCTGGGTTAATATCAAAGCTATTGACTTCTCCTTAGGGAACCGGAGCTTACAGATGAAAAGAAGGATCAACACAACGGCAAACATTTTCATTTATTTGTACATCAGACGTTTCGACAAATCTTTTGTCATCATCAGTGAGTTAAGTCTTAAAACCTTAAAACAAAATTGAAAAGTGAAAGTTACATCAATACAATATTAAGACCATTAAAATTAAAACCTTAAAGCAAAATGAAAATTGCATCAACACATTAAAAACATTTAAATTTCATCACTATAAAAACTAAAATTAAATTAAATTTCATCACTTAAAAACTAAAATTAAATTACCTCAATAGGTAAATACACAATGTTTACATCCACCTCCATACTTGGCAAAGTCTAAGTGAACACTAGGTGGTCAGAGGATTAGGAAGGGTATATCTGTGAAACACGGTTGGTTGTCAAAAGAGTCGTAATTTGTAGGATGAGCTATTATTATTAAGGGAGGGTTTGTTTCTATAGATGTACAAAGATTCTAAAATTCGGAGTTCTGTAAGGTTATTGGATCTAGTTAAAATTTCAAACTGAGTTTTGTGAAGGGGATGGTCGTTTTTCATCACTGTGGTTTCTAATTGCGGATTGTGGAGGGCTACTGAGGGGGACGGTTGGTACGGACTGACAAGCCCAAATGTTGAGAAAGGCGCACCTCCAGTTGAGTTGAGTGCTGCAATACGCAGCCTTACAGCTGTCGCACGTGTATTTGTAAACAACATTGGGGCATACAGTTTTGGGGAATTCATCTTTGAACTTTAAAAAATTTGATAATTTAAGTGGGTTGACGAAGGCGAATCTAAAATTTATTTGGGATACTAGACTTGAGTAGTTTGGACATTCACCTCGAATACGCAATGATAAATAACCATAAAAAGGTAATTTAATAATCTGTTTCTTTTGTACTGTAGTTACGGGGAGTTTAGTATCAAAATGTTATTTAAAAATTTCTTTAATTGGTTATCGAATAGATGAGAAGGGTAGTAATTGTTAATAAAGTACTGTTTTAAAAATTTAAATTCTTCGTTTAACGAAAAGTAATCCGAACAAATACGGTAACTTCTTGTTAATAATGTTACTATAGCACTAATCTTATATTTATACAATACAACTTAAATAATTGGTTCCCAAGCCATAAAGTTTGTTTCCGAAATAGTGAAGTATGGAACTTATTATGGGCCCGTTTAACTAAAACATCCAGGAAAGGTAAACTATTATTGTTTCGTTTTCACACGTGTACTTAATTATTACTATGTTGTTATTAAGATAATCAAGAAAAAAGTTTTACGTGTGAAGGATGGTTAAATATTAAGAAAGTGTCATCCACGTAATCTTCTGTATATATGGGTTTAAAACTACTAGGACAATTTTTCAACCAAATTTCTTCGTAATGGCAAAGAAATGCATTTGCTAGTGTTGGGCTTAACGGGGAACCCATAGCTACCCCATCAATTTGGCTGTAAAGGTTGCTATTAAATAAGAAAAGATTATCAAACACACTATTTCGAGAAGGTTTTTAAATTGAGTCTGAGTGAGGCCATTAATAAGAGTATTATCAGTAGTGATAACTTATTTAGTATGATATTTAATGTTTCTTTTAACGGGACATTAGTAAACAATGATGAGATATCAAAACTGGCCATAGTAAGAGAATCGGCATGATTGATCTCTTTTATCTCTTTAGCAAATCAAACGAGTTGTTAATAGAATAATCATTAAAGGTGAGTTTTGAAAGCAAGGGAACGAAGAATTTGGCTAAGTTAAATTGAATGTACCACATGCCGAAAGAATAGGTCTTAGTGGGAAATTTGGCTTGTGGACTTTAGGTAAACCATATAGAATTCCTGGATTAGAACCAGAAGCAAATAAAAAATTGTATGTATTGTGATGAGAGTTTCTTGTCTAAGTGCAAAAGTTATAATATTGTGCCTAATTTCCTTAGATTTAAACTTTATAATAAACGCCTCCATAACTCCAAACTATATAAATCATGGCTACATAAATTATTAAATTTGGAGCTTCAATCGAAAACTAAAACAGTGAGTTTTCTCAAGCTGAAATATAAAAATTCTCTGTTTGGTCTAAAATCTAGGGTGTCTTATATTGATTATCATTGTTTAGTTACTAAATTTCAAACTTGCTGTGATAAAACTGTCAACAGCATAAAAGGATACATGCTGCCAAATTGGAAAATTGGGAATCACTCAGTCGTTTTTTAATAATCCAGATAATTTTATTTGTAATTTCTCTAATAAAGTTTTAAGTATTAGAGAGAAAGAAATATTGTCGTTAGGCTTAAATTTTGATCTACCTCATTATAAACTAAATTTTTATAAATTTTTCTCTGGCTTTGAAAATCTTCTCATGAATATTAAGAATTGTGAGATCCGACCAAATTTCTCGTTTCATAACTTGGTAAAACAAGTGGAGAGCATCTCTTTTAAGAATTTTTACAATTTTAAACCCCATAAGGTGTTTTCTCCCCTCTTTAATAAGCAAGATTTTAAAATTCTTAATAATTTGAAAAAGGATAACTCTGTCATCATTACAAAACCGGATAAGGGTAAAGGAGTAGTGCTGATTGATTCAACAGTTTACATAAATAGAATGGAGACAATTTTGTCGGATACGTCTAAATTTAAAAGGGTAAAAGAGAATGTTCTGTCTAAATTACTAAACTCGAAGATAAACTTAATAGGTGTTTGCGTAAATTAAAAAATAGTAATATTATTGCTGACAATACATACAATTTTTTATTTGCTTCTGGTTCTAATCCAGGAATTCTATATGGTTTACCTAAAGTCCACAAGCCAAATTTCCCACTAAGACCTATTCTTTCGGCATGTGGTACATTCAATTATAACTTAGCCAAATTCTTCGTTCCCTTGCTTTCAAAACTCACCTTTAATGATTATTCTATTAACAACTCGTTTGATTTTGCTAAAGAGATAAAAGAGATCAATCATGCCGATTCTCTTACTATGGCCAGTTTTGATGTCTCATCATTGTTTACTAATGTCCCGTTAAAAGAAACATTAAATATCATACTAAATAAGTTATTCACTACTGATAATACTCTTATTAATGGCCTCACTCAGACTCAATTTAAAAACCTTCTCGAAATAGTGTGTTTTGATAATCTTTTCTTATTTAATAGCAACCTTTACAGCCAAATTGATGGGGTAGCTATGGGTTCCCCGTTAAGCCCAACACTAGCAAATGCATTTCTTTGCCATTACGAAGAAATTTGGTTGAAAAATTGTCCTAGTAGTTTTAAACCCATATATTACAGAAGATACGTGGATGACACTTTCTTAATATTTAACCATCCTTCACACGTAAAACTTTTTCTTGATTATCTTAATAAACAACATAGTAATATTAAGTACACGTGTGAAAACGAAACAAATAATAGTTTACCTTTCCTGGATGTTTTAGTTAAACGGGCCCATAATAAGTTCCATACTTCACTATTTCGGAAACAAACTTTTACTGGCTTGGGAACCAATTATTTAAGTTGTATGTTTTATAAATATAAGATTAGTGCTATAGTAACATTATTAACAAGAAGTTACCGTATTTGTTCGGATTACTTTTCGTTAAACGAAGAATTTAAATTTTTAAAACAGTACTTTATTAACAATTACTACCCTTCTCATCTATTCGATAACCAATTAAGAAATTTTTAAATAACACTTTTGATACTAAACTCCCCGTAACTACAGTACAAAAAGAAACCAGATATATTAAATTACCTTTTATGGTTATTTATCATTGCGTATTCGAGGTGAATTGTCCAAACTACTCAAGTCTAGTTATCCCCAAATAAATTTTAGATTCGCCTTCGTCAACCCACTTAAATTATCAAATTTTTTAAAGTTCAAAGATGAATTCCCCAAAACTGTATGCCCCAATGTTGTTTACAAATACACGTGCGACAGCTGTAAGGCTGCGTATATTGGCAGCACTCAACTCCAACTGGAGGTGCGCCTTTCTCAACATTTGGGCTTGTCAGTCCGTACCAACCGTCCCCTCAGTAGCCCTCCACAATCCGCAATTAGAAACCACAGTGATGAAAACGACCATCCCCTTCACAAAACTCAGTTTGAAATTTTAACTAGATCCAATAACCTTACAGAACTCCGAATTTTAGAATCTTTGTACATCTATAGAAACAAACCCTCCCTTAATAATAATAGCTCATCCTACAAATTACGACTCTTTTGACAACCAACCGTGTTTCACAGATATACCCTTTCTAATCCTCTGACCACCTAGTGTTCACTTAGACTTTGCCAAGTATGGAGGTGGATGTAAACATTGTGTATTTACCTATTGAGGTAATTTAATTTTAGTTTTTATAGTGATGAAATTTAATTTAATTTTAGTTTTTATAGTGATGAAATTTAAATGTTTTTAATTTTGTATTGATGCAATTTTCATTTTGCTTTAAGGTTTTAATTTTAATGGTCTTAATATTGTATTGATGTAACTTTCACTTTTCAATTTTGTTTTAAGGTTTTAAGACTTAACTCACTGATGATGACAAAAGATTTGTCGAAACGTCTGATGTACAAATAAATGAAAATGTTTGCCGTTGTGTTGATCCTTCTTTTCATCTGTAAGCTCCGGTTCCCTAAGGAGAAGTCAATAGCTTTGATATTAACCCAGAGATATGGCCGATCGACATTGAACTATTACAGACAATGTGAAAGAGTCTATTTGAAACTGAACAAGGCTATCTGTGATGAGAGTTTCTTGTCTAAGTGCAAAAGTTATAATATTGTGCCTAATTTCCTTAGATTTAAACTTTATAATAAACGCCTCCATAACTCCAAACTATATAAATCATGGCTACATAAATTATTAAATTTGGAGCTTCAATCGAAAACTAAAACAGTGAGTTTTCTCAAGCTGAAATATAAAAATTCTCTGTTTGGTCTAAAATCTAGGGTGTCTTATATTGATTATCATTGTTTAGTTACTAAATTTCAAACTTGCTGTGATAAAACTGTCAACAGACATAAAAGGATACATGCTGCCAAATTGGAAAAATTGGGAATCACTCAGTCGTTTTTTAATAATCCAGATAATTTTATTTGTAATTTCTCTAATAAAGTTTTAAGTATTAGAGAGAAAGAAATATTGTCGTTAGGCTTAAATTTTGATCTACCTCATTATAAACTAAATTTTTATAAATTTTTCTCTGGCTTTGAAAATCTTCTCATGAATATTAAGAATTGTGAGATCCGACCAAATTTCTCGTTTCATAACTTGGTAAAAAAGTGGAGAGCATCTCTTTAAGAATTTTTACAATTTTAAACCCCATAAGGTGTTTTCTCCCCTCTTTAATAAGCAAGATTTTAAAATTCTTAATAATTTGAAAAAGGATAACTCTGTCATCATTACAAAACCGGATAAGGGTAAAGGAGTAGTGCTGATTGATTCAACAGTTTACATAAATAGAATGGAGACAATTTTGTCGGATACGTCTAAATTTAAAAGGGTAAAAGAGAATGTTCTGTCTAAATTACTAAAACTCGAAGATAAACTTAATAGGTGTTTGCGTAAATTAAAAAATAGTAATATTATTGCTGACAATACATACAATTTTTTGCTTCTGGTTCTAATCCAGGAATTCTATATGGTTTACCTAAAGTCCACAAGCCAAATTTCCCACTAAGACCTATTCTTTCGGCATGTGGTACATTCAATTATAACTTAGCCAAATTCTTCGTTCCCTTGCTTTCAAAACTCACCTTTAATGATTATTCTATTAACAACTCGTTTGATTTTGCTAAAGAGATAAAAGAGATCAATCATGCCGATTCTCTTACTATGGCCAGTTTTGATGTCTCATCATTGTTTACTAATGTCCCGTTAAAAGAAACATTAAATATCATACTAAATAAGTTATTCACTACTGATAATACTCTTATTAATGGCCTCACTCAGACTCAATTTAAAAACCTTCTCGAAATAGTGTGTTTTGATAATCTTTTCTTATTTAATAGCAACCTTTACAGCCAAATTGATGGGGTAGCTATGGGTTCCCCGTTAAGCCCAACACTAGCAAATGCATTTCTTTGCCATTACGAAGAAATTTGGTTGAAAAATTGTCCTAGTAGTTTTAAACCCATATATTACAGAAGATACGTGGATGACACTTTCTTAATATTTAACCATCCTTCACACGTAAAACTTTTTCTTGATTATCTTAATAAACAACATAGTAATATTAAGTACACGTGTGAAAACGAAACAAATAATAGTTTACCTTTCCTGGATGTTTTAGTTAAACGGGCCCATAATAAGTTCCATACTTCACTATTTCGGAAACAAACTTTTACTGGCTTGGGAACCAATTATTTAAGTTGTATGTTTTATAAATATAAGATTAGTGCTATAGTAACATTATTAACAAGAAGTTACCGTATTTGTTCGGATTACTTTTCGTTAAACGAAGAATTTAAATTTTTAAAACAGTACTTTATTAACAATTACTACCCTTCTCATCTATTCGATAACCAATTAAAGAAATTTTTAAATAACACTTTTGATACTAAACTCCCCGTAACTACAGTACAAAAAGAAACCAGATATATTAAATTACCTTTTTATGGTTATTTATCATTGCGTATTCGAGGTGAATTGTCCAAACTACTCAAGTCTAGTTATCCCCAAATAAATTTTAGATTCGCCTTCGTCAACCCACTTAAATTATCAAATTTTTTAAAGTTCAAAGATGAATTCCCCAAAACTGTATGCCCCAATGTTGTTTACAAATACACGTGCGACAGCTGTAAGGCTGCGTATATTGGCAGCACTCAACTCCAACTGGAGGTGCGCCTTTTCTCAACATTTGGCTTGTCAGTCCGTACCACCGTCCCCTCAGTAGCCCTCCACAATCCGCAATTAGAAACCACAGTGATGAAACGACCATCCCCTTCACAAAACTCAGTTTGAAATTTTAACTAGATCCAATAACCTTACAGAAACTCCGAATTTTAGAATCTTTGTACATCTATAGAAACAAACCCTCCCTTAATAATAATAGCTCATCCTACAAATTACGACTCTTTTGAAACCAACCGTGTTTCACAGATATACCCTTCCTAATCTCTGACCACCTAGTGTTCACTTAGACTTTGCCAAGTATGGAGGTGGATGTAACATTGTGTATTTACCTATTGAGGTAATTTAATTTTAGTTTTTATAGTGATGAAATTTAATTTAATTTTAGTTTTTATAGTGATGAAATTTAAATGTTTTTAATTTTGTATTGATGCAATTTTCATTTTGCTTTAAGGTTTAATTTTAATGGTCTTAATATTGTATTGATGTAACTTCACTTTTCAATTTTGTTTTAAGGTTTTAAGACTTAACTCACTGATGATGACAAAAGATTTGTCGAAACGTCTGATGTACAAATAAATGAAAATGTTTGCCGTTGTGTTGATCCTTCTTTTCATCTGTAAGCTCCGGTTCCCTAAGGAGAAGTCAATAGCTTTGATATTAACCCAGAGATATGGCCGATCGACATTGAAACTATTACAGACATGTGAAAGAGTCTATTTGAAACTGAACAAGGCTATCTGTGATGAGAGTTTCTGTCTAAGTGCAAAAGTTATAATATTGTGCCTAATTCCTTAGATTTTAAACTTTATAATAAACGCCTCCATAACTCCAAACTATATAAATCATGGCTACATAAATTATTAAATTTGGAGCTTCAATCGAAAACTAAAACAGTGAGTTTTCTCAAGCTGAAATATAAAAATTCTCGTTTGGTCTAAAATCTAGGGTGTCTTATATTGATTATCATTGTTTAGTACTAAATTTCAAACTTGCTGTGAAAACTGTCAACAGACATAAAAGGATACATGCTGCCAAATTGGAAAAATTGGGAATCACTCAGTCGTTTTTAATAATCCAGATAATTTTATTGTAATTTCTCTAATAAAGTTTTAAGTATTAGAGAGAAAGAAATATTGTCGTTAGGCTTAAATTTTGATCTACCTCATTATAAACTAAATTTTTATAAATTTTTCTCTGGCTTTGAAAATCTTCTCATGAATATTAAGAATTGTGAGATCCGACCAAATTCTCGTTTCATAACTTGGTAAAACAAGTGGAGAGCATCTCTTTTAAGATTTTTACAATTTTAAACCCATAAGGTGTTTTCTCCCCTCTTTAATAAGCAAGATTTTAAAATTTTATAATTTGAAAAAGGATACTCTGTCATCATTACAAAACCGGATAAGGGTAAAGGAGTAGTGCTGATTGATTCAACAGTTTACATAAATAGAATGGAGACAATTTTGTCGGATACGTCTAAATTTAAAAGGGTAAAAGAGAATGTTCTGTCTAAATTACTAAAACTCGAAGATAAACTTAATAGGTGTTTGCGTAAATTAAAAAATAGTAATATTATTGCTGACAATACATACAATTTTTTATTTGCTTCTGGTTCTAATCCAGGAATTCTATATGGTTTACCTAAAGTCCCACAAGCCAAATTTCCCACTAAGACCTATTCTTTCGGCATGTGGTACATTCAATTATAACTTAGCCAAATTCTTCGTTCCCTTGCTTTCAAAACTCACCTTTAATGATTATTCTATTAACAACTCGTTTGATTTTGCTAAAGAGATAAAAGAGATCAATCATGCCGATTCTCTTACTATGGCCAGTTTTGATATCTCATCATTGTTTACTAATGTCCCGTTAAAAGAAACATTAAATATCATACTAAATAAGTTATTCACTACTGATATAATCTTATTATGGCCTCACTCAGACTCCAATTTAAAAACCTTCTCGAAATAGGTGTTTTGATAATCTTTTCTTATTTAATAGCAACCTTTACAGCCAATTGATGGGGTAGCTATGGGTTCCCCGTTAAGCCCAACACTAGCAAATGCATTTCTTTGCCATTACGAAGAAATTTGGTTGAAAAATTGTCCTAGTAGTTTTAAACCCATATATTACAGAAGATACGTGGATGACACTTTCTTAATTTAACCATCCTTCACACGTAAACTTTTTCTTGATTATCTTAATAAACAACATAGTAATATTAAGTACACGTGTGAAAACGAAACAAATAATAGTTTACCTTTCCTGGATGTTTTAGTTAAACGGGCCATAATAAGTTCCATACTTCACTATTTCGGAAACAAACTTTTACTGGCTTGGGAACCAATTATTTAAGTGTATGTTTATAAATATAAGATTAGTTGCTATAGTAACATTATTAACAAGAAGTTACCGTATTTGTTCGGATTACTTTTCGTTAAACGAAGAATTTAAATTTTTAAAACAGTACTTTATTAACAATTACTACCCTTCTCATCTATTCGATAACCAATTAAAGAAATTTTTAAATAACACTTTGATACTAAACTCCCCGTACTACAGTACAAAAGAAACCAGATATATTAAATTACCTTTTTATGGTTATTTATCATTGCGTATTCGAGGTGAATTGTCCAAACTACTCAAGTCTAGTTATCCCCAAATAAATTTTAGATTCGCCTTCGTCAACCCACTTAAATTATCAAATTTTTTAAAGTTCAAAGATGAATTCCCCAAACTGTATGCCCCAATGTTGTTTACAAATACACGTGCGACAGCTGTAAGGCTGCGTATATTGGCAGCACTCAACTCCAACTGGAGGTGCGCCTTTCTCAACATTTGGGCTTGTCAGTCCGTACCAACCGTCCCCTCAGTAGCCCTCCACAATCCGCAATTAGAAACCACAGTGATGAAAACGACCATCCCCTTCACAAAACTCAGTTTGAAATTTTAACTAGATCCAATAACCTTACAGAACTCCGAATTTTAGAATCTTTGTACATCTATAGAAAAAAACCCTCCCTTAATAATAATAGCTCATCCTACAAATTACGAACTCTTTTGACAACCAACCGTGTTTCACAGATATACCCTTCCTAATCCTCTGACCACCTAGTGTTCACTTAGACTTTGCAAGTATGGAGGTGGATGTAAACATTGTGTATTTACCTATTGAGGTAATTTAATTTTAGTTTTTATAGTGATGAAATTTAATTTAATTTTAGTTTTTATAGTGATGAAATTTAAATGTTTTTAATTTTGTATTGATGCAATTTTTCATTTTGCTTTAAGGTTTTAATTTTAATGGTCTTAATATTGTATTGATGTAACTTTCACTTTTCAATTTTGTTTTAAGGTTTTAAGACTTAACTCACTGATGATGACAAAAGATTTGTTGAAACGTCTGATGTACAAATAAATGAAAATGTTTGCCGTTGTGTTGATCCTTCTTTTCATATGTATATATATATATATATATATATATAGATATTAGATATGTATGTGTATATATATATATATATATGTATGTATGTATTTATGTATGTATGTTTATTATTTTTCTTTTTTTTTCTTTCTGTAACCTATATATAGGCTGTAACCCTTTTATGTACTTCAGTGTTCCTGAGGATGTCATTAGACGAAAGCGCTTGAGCACCATTTGTGTTTCCTTTCCTTCGTGGTTTATTCATCATATATATATATATATATATATGGAATAAGTTATATATATATATATATATATATATATATATATTATATATATATATATATATATATATATATGGAATAATGTTTATAAATATATAATAATATATAATTAATATATATAATATATATATATATATATATATATATATATATATATATATGGAATAATTTATATATATATAATATATATATATCATATATATATATATATATATGGAATAATGTTATAAAATTCTTCTTCATAATATAATAATTAGTGAAGAGGGCCAATAATGGTACAGCCTTCAATCCAGACGAATGAGACTCGTTCAACTAACTCTTAACCCTTAATCCACACTTAATCTCCCCTCCTAATCTATATGCGCAAAACAAAAAAAGGTGTTCGAAAAAAACTTAGTTTTTGAAATAATATTAGAGGTGTGGGCGGGAAGCATTAAATCATCAATTGACGCGCATAGCAGTTTACCTATCTCATCAATTGATGACCATAGCGGCGAAAGGGTTAAATTACTATTTACCAGCCATCGGGAGTCGAACCGCTGACTCAGTGTCTTCACTTCGCTTATAGGAAAGGCAACGTTGTGGCTAGCAACATCGCTTCCCGTCGATCAGCGAAGTTCGGCAACGTTGGGTCTGAAGATGGATGGAGGGCGGCTAGGGCGGAGTGAAAAACACATTTTTCGAATTTTCAAATTGGCTAGTGTGGAAAATGTGTGGAGTAGTGAGGAAATAAGCTGGTATAAATTTAAAATCATAACATTAATATCTTCAGGTGCCACAATGACCTTCAATTATGAAAAAAATTGAAAAAAGCAGATTTTAACCAATAATTACAGAAGAGTCCACGATGCACAATAGACAAGAATTTATTCACACTTGTATAAAAATAGCTCAGTCAACCTTTAAAAAAGTTTCTATTCTCTAAAAACAGTTTTCTATAGTCAGCTCACTCAGCTGTCACGTGAGTACCTCGGTTCAGTGTAGCTGTCGCTCTCGTAGCAGGTGGGTGTTCTGTGTTGGCGTTACTCAGATAGTCTAAACTATATTTCTTATATATTTTGCATTTCTGTATTGTGTTGCCTAAGTTTGCCATGTACTATTAACTGAAATTAACGTATAATTGATATTAGCTCTTTCTTTTTCAGATTTGTATACTTTCAAAATGTCTCGAGTTTGTGCAAAATCAACCAGGGCCTCAACTGAGTGCCCATTGTTTGGTATGGGGGAAGATTTGTGGCACAGGAATCTTCCTACATACGAAGGAGTTTTTAAATATTACTTGTTTGTAAGAAACGATTTGAAACAGAATACTAATAAAGATCCTTCAATATCTCAAATATTAGAACAAGTTGTTGATAAATTGAAAACATTTGGGAAAGTGCTTCCGTCCCAATTCTGTCAGACAGGCGAATTGAAACAATGTTCAGAAGCTACCACGAAAAGTATCGTGTCATTATGAAGCCATACCAAAGCAGAAAAAATTCTGAAGCTTACAAAGCAAAGATTGATATGTTCAAAAAGAAGCACACACGAAACTTTTTGACATTGCAGCGTGCAAGTGCAAAGTACTAACAATGTTCTTGTCCCAAAGAAAAAACGGTTCCAAAGGAAGAAGTGACGTTCCTCTTAGATCAAAGGAGTGAAAGAAAACTGTTTATTGATAGAGTAGATATTACACTCTCAAAGAAAAAAGCATCTACGTTGCTAAGAAAGCAAAAAGAAGCTGTGAGGCTCACCAAAGAATCTTCACAGGAGAAATTGCAGGATACAAATGTTGAATTATCATCATCGACATCAAATAGTGAAAGTGAATCTGGCGAAATATCAGACGATACATTTCCAGAGCCAGTTAGCTCGAAGAGAAAGCTCGAACAACCTGAAGAACAATTATTCAAGAAAAGGAAAACTACAAATCTACCTTCAGTGGCTACTGCTTGTGACAGGACTGCAGTTTCAGATCGAGCTGCAGCATTCATTGTTAGTGCAGTATTGTAAGATATTGGAGAAGTTTCTATTGACAATACATCTGAAGTAGTGGATAGAGAGTAAAATCAGAAGAGAAAGACAAAGAAGAGATCAGAATTATGAAAGATCAAAATCAGGTCCCAATCAGAGGAATCTATTTTGATGGTCGAAAAGATTCTACACTCTTCCAAGAAAAAAAAGAGTCCAAAGTATATCAGAAGAAGGTACAGAAGAACATATCACTTTAGTGAGAGAACCTGGTTCAGATTATTTGGGCCATTATTCTGTGAATTCTGGATCAGCTGAAGAAATATGTAAAGGAATGTTTGAGTATATTGGAAATAATGACATGAACCTGGAAAACCTTGTTGCCATTGGATGCGATGGTGCAGCAGTCAACACTGGAGAAAGAGAGGCGTTATAAGGCTTATAGAATTGAAGCTGAAGAAGCCAGTTCAACATTTAGTGTGCCAGCTCCATGCCAATGAATTGCCATTACGCCATTTAGTTGCAAAGCTGGATGGAAAAACATCTGGCCCCGCGGATTCACCGGTCCTATTGGCAGGAATTAGAGAACTGTGAGAGTCTTCCTATTGTCGAGTTTGAAAGGATTGATTCTGAGGAACCAACTGTAGACTGTGAAGATCTTAGCACTGACCAAAAATATCTAATTGATATTCATCAGGCCATAACAAAGGGATATTGCTCTCCAGATCTTGCTCATCGTCGTCCAGGCAAAATGGCACATTCACGATGGCTGACTACAGCAAATCGTTTGCTTCGTCTATACGTTTCAACTGTAAGTCCATCTGAGAACCTCATGAACTTGCTTCTTTTATAATGAAGGTCTACATCCCAATGTGGTTTTCTATTAAGCAAAGTACGTCTTTTGTCAATGGCTCAAAACATGTTTTCAAAACTAGTGAACTAACAAGAACACTGAATGACGAAGTAAAGGATATTGTAAACCCTGTCATACAAAGAAATGCATTTTTTTGCAAATCCAGAAAATATTCTAGCATCAATGATTCATGATGACCGCAGCGCCATAAGAGAATTAGCGTGGAGGCGAATAAAGAAAGCAAGGCAAACAAACAAGGAAAAAGTTGTGAGGCGTTTCACAGTACCTGTTATTCATTTGAAGCTACTGATTATACTGATTTAATTAATTGGCAAAAATGCATTGTCACTGAACCACCTGTGACAAGACACCTGACAGAAAATGAGATTGAAGAATTCATAGAAAACAAGAGTACCCCTCCATTCGAGAAATTCCCTTGTCATACAAGTAGTAGAAAGAATTGTAAAATTAGTGACTGAAGCATCATCAAAAGTATTTGGATTGAACGCGCGAGATGGCTTCATAAGATCAACACTTCAGTCACGTAAAAAAAATGCCATCATTCGAAAGTAAAGCTGAATATAAAGTTTAAATAAAACGTTAATAGAAAAAAACATGCGCAAGGATGGGTGGTTGGGAGGGCATGGGTGGAGCTCGACACGCAGCCACCTCCTCGTGGTGAGTTCTGGATTATTTAGATCATTAATCAAAAGACATTGATCTAAATAAACTAAGAGCTGCGTAATTCAGTAACTATTTTGGTAATTGGAACACTTATATATAATAATAACAAGTAAGTTTCAGTTATTGTACTAATGCAGAATATAAGAAAATCATTATATTTCACTTTTTTCGACGGCTTTTGGCACCTGAAGATATAATTTCGCAGGACTAATATTTATGCACAGTCATTATCTATAGCACCCACATATTTTCCGCACTAGCCATATTTGAATTTCGAAAAAAGTTTAAAACCTCATTTTCGATCCGCCCGAATGGAGGCCCGTCCTCATCGTCCAGATTACGTAGCGACCCGTGGTTCGGATACCACGTAAAGTCGTAGGTCCCCTCCGTCATATGATCTTAGATGTTGCGAAGGAGTTTAAACAACCGTAACATTACGCTTCACTTATATAAAGAAATGGCGTTACCTACTGAGCCCCCACGGTGGGGGGCTGTCTCCTTCACAGTATCGTAACGAAAATTCATCGGTTCCAGAACACCTTTTGGCATGCGTGACTCATTATAATTTCAGGTAAGAGTTCTAAAGTGTTATTGATCGTAATACCTTTAAGCTCTAATTCCGTTCATGTTATAAAATATTAATAAGTATTTATTGGTTATAAAATTAAGTAGGAAAGAATTAAGTCGATACTATCATTGTATATTGTGGTCCTCGTATTCAAGGTTGATTTACGCATTTTTCAGAGTTTAACAACCTCCTCCGTAACGGTAAGGGTGTCATGTGTGACTGACGAGACCTACTACTTTACGCGAGATCTGAACCATCTAAAGATCGTTGGACGCCGAGGACTTTCACCCATCTAATTATCGAACAGACCGAACGTCGCTTAACCTCGCTGATAAGCGAAACACGGTTTCCGCTAGTGAACTTCGAGAAATTTGTTTGTCTATAAAGAGGAAAACTATAGTTGAGATTATAATACCTAATCCTATGGGATTAATGGATTACATTTTTTAAGCAGGAGCAAGAATGCACTCATTGTTCATGAAGTTTGGACAGTTCCTAAAGCTCGAGGAAATGGAACTGAGGGTATTTAGATCATTGTCCCACAGGGTATTTGGAATAGTGTTCATCGCGCAAGTTCTTTATTTTTATTATAGGAGATAGAACCACCATCGAGCCAATGGGAGACGAACGTTCGGTGTCAGAAGGTGACTACATCTTTGCTTTGTCTGTGTATGCGATTATTGCGTCTATTTATCTATCTATCTATCTATCTATCTATATATATATATATATATATATATCTATATATATATATATATATATAATACTGTACAGTATATATATATATATATATATATATATATACACGGTGAACCAAAAGTAGGTGGACAGGAGGTTGAATACGGTTTGTGTTATATTATATTATATACTATGGTGTTCATTATAACTATGGTGTTTTGTGTTATATTATATTAAATATTATAACTAAATTTATTTAAATTTTATTTTGTATTATAGTATACAAAAAAATTAAATATGTATTCTCAAAATAAACGTTATCATTTACTGTCCACCTACATTTGGTTCACCCTATATATATATATATATATATATATATCTATATAATCTTTTCATGAGAAATATTAAGCAGATAAGACCACGGTTTAGATTTGCTTCTTTACCGAAGTTTTTATCTGAAAGAAAAAACTTTCTCTAAGTTCAACCTCATCTTTATCTCACTGAAGAATGCGTACAATTTATACTCTCATTCCATATGGTGAGTACACACGTTACATTATATACCTTTTCAGTATACAGGCTACACACCACTCCTCGTGTTATTATTACTAGTACAGTTCCCGCCGCTTCGCTGACTGTTAGACAGGCTAAACTACAAAAAAAGAACCCAGCCGTGAAAATTTTGAGCTTCACATTGTGTCAACATTTCTGAATCTGGTATCTCCCAAAACCTCCTCACCCCCATTCATACAACTTGGGGGCTAACCCCTCCCCCATTACCCCCACCCATCCCATTACCCCACCCATCCCCGATTACCCCCCCCCCACCCTTCACCCATTGCTAAACTAAGAAAGAACACAGTCATGAAAATCTTGAGCTTCACATTTCCGCCCGTAATACAATTTCTGAATTTTTTTTACAATTTCTGAATTTTTTTCTCACAATTTCTGAAAGTGTGACGGACAGACGGACAGACAGACGGACAGACG
The DNA here is from genome assembly GCA_023014485.1 of Bathynomus jamesi. Classification (NCBI taxonomy): domain Eukaryota; kingdom Metazoa; phylum Arthropoda; class Malacostraca; order Isopoda; family Cirolanidae; genus Bathynomus; species Bathynomus jamesi. Next base: position 71,579 of record JAJOZX010010540.1, on the reverse strand, counting down.
GACAGCTCTCTTATTATAATATAGATTATGTACTGGCCTGCTATTGAAGATACACCTCTACACGAGTGTATTGGAGTCATTACAGTACGGTGAAGCCCACCATTTTTATACTTCTGTTGCCATTAGACAGTAATCCAATAAGAGATGCAATAATTCTACCATTCCTTTAAAACCACACACACACACACACACAGTTGGAAAGCCCGACTGCACAAATCGGATTGAATTTATAGATTTTAACGCCCGAAGAGATACACTTCGTATGTTAAATGTATTACATGTTCCTGATTCTGTTAGTCAAGAAAAGCAGACAGTGGATAAAATAGAGTGTAAACAGGCATCCATTTATATATATTTCCTTCCCCGCATAAAACATTCTAAACAGTAATGTTTTCATTCACAGTACATAATTCATGGTCTCTTGGTCTCATGGTCGCAGCTTCATATTTATGTATATTTATAACTGAGCGCTTACAAAACTCCTTCAGAATGTTTGTTTATAGTTTTTCCAAACATTTCCAAATTTTTCATTCCGTTCAAATTACTGATTGGTGAAATAATTGAATTCAGAATAAAACAATTCCTTTCTGAGGAGGTAAAGAAGTTACCCCCAATTTTTGTATGGTATTAATTATTAAAAGGATAAAGCTTTACACGCATTCGAAGGTGGAGAGAGAGAGAGAGAGAGAGAGAATACTTCGACAAAACAAATTGTTTTATTTTCATTTTATTTGTTTTCATTTTTTCTTTTGAAAGAAAATAAATAAAAGAAAACGGAAAAAAACGCAACGTATTTTGAATAAATCTTTCGAAGGGAAACTTTTCCAAATAAGTAAAATGTTTTTCGCAACATTAAATAAAAAAAACCGTTTCAGCAAGTGAATGTAATTTGCATACACAGTGTACATACGGAACCCTCATTCTGTCGATATCTTTGCAACGTCAGTGTGTATATATATAGAGGGTGTTTCACAAGTCCTTCCCCTAAGGCTAATATCATGTTGTATATTATTGGTAAGACTTTTGGGACACCTTATGTATATATATTTTATAGTCCATATTGAAACTGGTTATTTCGCGTGATGCCTTTGACTTTTGCTCACTTCGTTAGGTTAGTAATGCTTATGATGCCCGTGATTAAGGTCACGTACATTATCGAAATGCTTGGCAAGATTTAGGTATTAACTACGCCTTTTCGGCATTATTCATTACTTTGTATGGAATCTTATTGCGTAAACGAGGTTAAAATATCTCATTGGTTCGATTTGTACCTGATTAATTGTCATCAATACGTCATATTAAAAGATAACACTAGGCAACAATTTCAACTTTTTTTTTGTTACAGACACGTGAACTACTGATCCTACTAAAGCGCTGATGCTGATTTCAGATCTGATATCAAAATTTCTCTATCACGTCCAGATTTTTGTAACCGAAAACCCCTATTTTTCATTTTTTTTCTCACCCGCTTCTATTACGAAAGCCGTCTAAGCTACTTTTCCGTGCCACGTTTTATGTTAAGCATACTTAAATAATTAGTGAACAGGATGTCTTTCCTCCTTTATTCTGGCTTAAGACAGACAGCGGAATTCCGCTGGCGGAGTTACCACCCCTGCGCCCAACCATCCACCCAAAGCGCGTTAGTATTTTGTTGTTACTACTGAAAGGCAAATTCCTGTTCTTAAGTGAAACTTTGGTGTGTCGTCTTCCTTTGTCGCTTGTAGGATGACGAGCTCTCCTTCTGCAGGAACAACAATAATCTCCCATCAATTTGTGGTTTAAATTACCTTGGTATCTGTTTTCCATAACTGAGATCTGTTGGTGGAAGCGCTCACCATGCTCGTCACTTACAGCCCAAAGGTTGGCCGGGAAGAAGTCAAGATGAATGTAAAAAATGAATTTTCAAAGACATTCTGCATCCCATTATTTCATAAGATTTAAGCAAGTTTTCTACGAGTTTACGGTGGTTTTCAGCTTTGTGGTTTCCAAGAAAATTTTTGACAACTTCAACGAAAGATGTCCATGCTCCTAGTTCATTCTCATTAGGTTAGATGGAAACGATGAGTCGTGGATGACACGCGGATCTGTGGTCCAGTGAAAACTCCAGCTTCTAGCTTAGCATCTGTCAATATTCCTTTGAATTTATCCTTAAATATTGGAAACCACTACCTTGATGATCCATACCCTTCACGAAATTTTCATAAGGCCAAGTTTAATGTGAAGTGGTGGAAGATGACTTTCTGAGGGTCAATAAGTGCTGGGTGTTTCACATTGTATTTACCAACATGATGTTCAGTTCTAGATGGCCAATCATGTTTTTTGTAGTGGTTCTTGTCATCTCTGCTGTTCCATAGACACAAAAAGCACATATGCTTTGTGTAGCCCAACTGTAACCCAAGAAGTAATGATACAACTTTAAGGTCGCCACAAATATTCCATGTGTGGTCCTTATATTTGATGAGTCTTAGCAGCAGTTTCATCGATTCATAGTCTCATTAAGGCCAGTGGCATGTGCTACAGGTATTGAAGGTTTTTCATTGCCGTTGTGGCAGTAATACAGCTTTAAGGCTAGCTTTACTAGAGTCAATGAACAGTCTCCATTCTTTTGGATCATAGCGACAGCCAATCCCTTGCATCAGACCACTGATATCGTGGCAGAAACAAACGTTTTCTTCCTGTAAGTAAAATGATGAAAACTGCAAATGGCGATGGCGGAAATGGGAAACTTTGGTGTTTGGTTGGAGAAGATTAAATTCTTGAAGTCTTGAACCAAGCAACTCTGCCTTTTCTTTTGGATAATTCCAAATCGCGCACTAAGTCATTTAACTCCGCTTGACTTAACAAATGTGGGGAAATATTTGCATCTGGAACATATATGCCATCTTTCCCTGTTTCTATATCCTAGCAGAATCTTCAGATGAACTGCTGTCTGTTATCGTTGCTGGTGGAACTGGTGGTGGATTTGTTTCATCATGTGGTACTGGTTTCATTGCTGATTCGCAGTTTGGGTACGTGATCTTTGATTTGTTTTTCTTTGTGAAACACAGCAATCTTTGTCAAACAAAAATAACAATCATTGAAGTGATTTTTCGGCTCACGCCAAACCATGGGGACTGAGAACGGCATAGCTTTTCTTTTACCATTCATCCAAGCTATTAACATTACATTGCACTGTGCACAGCAAATATGTGGTGCCCAGTCCCTCTGTTGTCTCCTAACTTACAGTCAAAATAACACTTGTAGGCAAGTTTAATCTTTGTTGTTATGTTTCTACGTTGTGGCTTAGGTGTATATTGTCCACAGACAAAGCAGAAGTTGTCTGGGTGATTTACACAAGCACGTCTATTTGATGCCATTTTTAATTACCATACAATATCTGAAAAAACGTAGAAAATAATTATTACGATGTGCAAAATAAAAAGAAATACACACCGTAGTACAAAACAAATGCTATAAAAAACACACAAGTCACCACAACCTGTCACTTGCTCATCAGCAGAGAGCTTCAACAACCGTTCTGCTTGACTGTCACGTAGCGACTGACCGTTGGGCCGTTGCCCGTTACTATGCTCTTGACTCAGTGTTGCCAACTCGGGATAAATTTTATTTATCAAAATTGTTCGAATTTGTATATAGTTGGCAAAAAAATTGCTTTAACCTTGAAAAGCAAGTTTCATATTACTGGCATTAAGCCGATTAAAACCAAAATCTGGACGTGGTAGAAAATTTTACTAAAAGTGATTTGCATTTTACACAAAATCTAGACGTGATAGAAAAAATTTAATTATAGATTTGAAATCAGCATACCGAAATTAGCTAGGAGCACCTATTTGGTCTTCTGTAACAAAATCTTTGTTGCCTAGTGTAATTCATCTGACAAGGCGGTGCTGGTACTTGTAGGTTATCTTCCCCGCACCAATTTTGACAGAATATTTTCGTTAAAACTAACGAAAATATCACGACTTAACCTAACCAATTATCAAGGGCGTACAGTTGATCTATTAGTAAATAGTAAATACTATTCCAGAAATAAACAATGTTATAATTAATAATAGATCAACTGTACGCCCTTGATAATTGGTTAGGTTAAGTCGTGATATTTTCGTTAGTTTTAACGAAAATATTCTGTTAAAATTGGTCGGGGGGGAGATAACCTTCAAGTACAGCGGTGCTAAATAGTGAGTTCCTACAAGGACGTATTCTTGGATCATTAAATATTTTTAATTCACGTGAACAATTTTCATCTATCAACCGCATTAAATTGGGTACACTATGCCGACGATACCACACACAACTTCTTCCCATCATAATTTTGACCTTTTGACAAATAAAACGAACGGGCAATTAGAACGTATTTATAAATGGATTTGTTCTCATAAACTTTTACTGAACCTGACAAAGTAATTTTTCATGATTATTACCACAAAATATATGAGGATAAATTATCAAATAAATATTGGTAATAAATACTAATAATACTCTTTCAAGATTGATTTAAGTTAGTGTTTGGCATTAATTTCGACGAAAAATAAAATTTCAAAAGTCACGTACAACGTATCAAATCTAAAATATCAAGATTTCTCTTCATATTATTTAAACTAAAAAAAAGACTTCCTCAAAGCGCGGGGCTTACCTTATATTATTCCTTCATCCACCAACATATTTTATTGTATTGCATCACAACAAGGGGTAGCTCAAATACATATATAAAACATAATTTGGAAGACGAGAGACCAGAGTTGGAAACGGGTCAGCGAGTCACTTGGGACTGAATTCAAGACGCGTCGAGGTGGATCACGGATTATGAGGGTGATCTGTTTGACCCGGAAGAGGGTCAAGGCGGGTCAGTGCTGCGATTAGGTGGAGGCACAAATTTCCAGTCGAATTTTAAAAATTCGTATGTTTTTTACGCGTTCATCAGGGGTGGATTGGTGGCAATCCTATTCTCAGTGGAGTAGCTTACGTCTGTGGCAGGGGCGTCCACACGATGGGGGCACCAGGGGTTTTGGCGTTTTTCAATAATGCCCCCTCGTTTTCTCGTCAACTGCTTACGGATAGATTTTATCATAAACCCAAAATCCAGTCATAATATTTGAAGATAGTAATTGGTTACTATATATATTATTAATATTGTATAATTTCCCATATTGTTCATATGAAGAGAAAATCCTGTGATTAAAATTAAAACGTAAAATTTGTTGTGGAGAACGCGACTACGAGATCGTTAGGAAGGAGATCTTGTACATTACTTAAGGAGCTGAATGCTGTCTTCAATAACCTTCTCAGTCCCATGACAATTATTTATATGTATATTATGTAGAGAATAATAAACTTGTATATCTACCAAGTTATTGTGTATCTGGTTTCACCCTAATATCATGGACATACAAAGGATGTCTAAAAAAAAAAATCCTTATTTTTCAGTATTTGAAGCCCTGTAATTTGCCCTCCTAACTGCCTCCAGAAGGCAGGAAATGCTGTCCCAGAAAACATAAATTTCAAAAAATTCTCGGAGCATGCCCCCGGACCCCCCTAGAGATCGCAAATACTTGTGCCTCCCCTGTATTTGGAAGTGCCTCCTTACTTAATTGATCCTGTGGACGCCCCTGGTCTGTGGTCGTGATGCAGGCATGCAACAGTCAGTCGGAGAGTCATTTCAACGCATTCAACGCGAGTAATATCACACGTCCACAACGCGTACTACTGGCACCGGAAGCAGTAGAATCACTGTGCATCGCTTTGGAGTATTACAAGAATTTCTAAATTACTTTTCACTGAAATAATCATTAATGTTTTATGAAATAGAAGCTCGTGTGTGAAGTAGCTTGTATTTGTATATCAAAATGAAGATTTTGTATTTTGAAAGAAAGTTTACTTTCTGATGTATTTTCAAAAAACGTTTCGTTCAATGTATTGTTTAGGTCAGCAGGTTTGCCGGGTCATTGAGTCGTTGGTCAAGTGGGTCACGGGTCAAGTGCTGGATGAGTCACACGGGTCACGGGTCAAGGTTGGTGATCCGTTTCCAACTCTGCAACAAAGTCACACTTCGTCAATGTTTAAAGAACTAAATATTTTAAATCTAAATTAATTATCCATATTCTGTGTTGCTGTTAATATGCAGAAAATTATCAGTACATATCAACATACCCATTCATACCTATTTAAAGAAGAGTTATCCCGCATCAAACACGTCATCATCGTAACAGTGGACGTGGAAATTTTAAACACAAACCAAACTACGCAATGAAAATTGTAAGTATCTCTGTCTCTCTCTCTCTCTCTCTCTCTCTCTCTCTCTATATATATATATATATATATATATATATATATATATATATATATGGTGTACATAAAGTCAGGATCTATTTTTGTGAAGCACTTGGAAATTATATGGAATTCAATCATAAAATGATAAAGTGGTAACATTTATTAAATAATTAAGAGTAGGATTCGACGTGACGCCCATCAGTATCCCTGCACAGCTCAAATCGTTCCGCAGCATTTCTAAACACATTCTGGACCATTTGCGGGGTTATGTTATCTGCAGCAGTTCGTATACGTGTACGTAAGTTTTCAAGACGTAATCTTCGTCTGATAGACGTGCGACTCGATAAAGCCCCATGCAAAGAAATCTAAAGGGGTTAAATCTGGTCATCTCGCGACACAAGGTCTGTTGCTTCCGCGTCCGATCCAGCGATTTGGAAAACGTCCATTTAGATCAGTGGTTCCCAACCTTTTTTGCGCCATGCCCCACCTCGACACCTCAAAAAATTTGATGCCCCCCATTAATATAAAAACAAATTTGGTGTTGAAAAGGTATTATTTAAAATTTACAATAATATGAGTACATTTAATATGAGTTACCGTACATTCAATATGAGTAAATAAACTTGAGGTTGAAGCTAACTAAATTATTACCTTGAAATAAAATTTCTCAGTTGAAAAGTTATAATTTTAAATTTCAATGATATGAGTACATTCAATATGAGTTACATTAAATATGAGTCAAGAAACTTGAGATTGAAGCTAACTATTATTTCCTTGAAATAAAACTTCTCAGTTGAAAAGTTGCAATTTTAAATTCACAAAAAAGTAATTTAATCAATAATACCACTTTAAATTCACAATATTAGGTAAAAATGCAGCAAATTCAAAGTTTGATAATCTCAAGTTAGTGAGATCCTTGAGCTTGATGTTTACTACAAATGGTTTTGATTTCAGGCACTAACTTAGTTAGCTTCAGTCTTAAGTCTCCTCGTTTTGTGATATCCAGTCGGTTTCTTTTTTTCTGTAGTAAGTCACTTACAACACTAAAACCACATTCCACCAAATATGAAGATGGGAATGGTAACAGTAGCTCTCTCGCCAAACGAGTTGAATTTGGGTATTTAGTCTTGGTCTCATCACAGAGCCACATCATGGTTCCTTTTACTTTGAATATAGTTTTAACAGACTCATCATTTTGTATTTCAGTCAGTTCTTCTTGGTACTTCATGCCCACTTCAGATAGGTCCACTAGCAATGGCTGAGTTAGCCAAGATGGAAAACTCATTTCTTTTAAATCAGAAAATCTGTAATTTAAATCACAGGCCAGTATTTTCAAATGATCCACAATGACAAGTAAAGCATCATCAGTTACCTCACACTTATTTAACCAATATAATTGGGTATATTTTCTTGCAGAAATATTATTTTGACATAATTCCAGAAATGTAATGAAGCCAAATATCTTTGTCTTTGAATCAACATGGTAAGTAAAATATGGAATTGTTGTCGTCGTGTAAAAATGTTGCAAATAAAAATAATTATATGTTATTGAAATTTTAAAATATATTTACTTATAAAAATTATTATGTATAAATTTCATTTTATTGTAGCATTTTCAAATTGCCCCCCAAAATATTCAAATTGCCCCCCTGTGGGGCGTGCGCCCCACGTTGGGAATCACTGATTTAGATAATCCTGAACAATTTTGGCATAGTGACAAGGAGCACCATCATGTTGATTCTAAGGGTAGGATTCTTGTCATTGTCATACATGTAATGAGAATCTATAAATATATCCATAAATTGTTTAAACTTCATTCTCTTCATTGGAATTGCATCGGTGACGTGTATTATTTACTTGTCAAGATGTATAGAAGAAGGAAGTTTGTTCCTCGAAAAAGGAAGTATGTTCCTCGAAGGAAAGTTAGATGGTGGTCAAAGGAGAAGATATTTACAGCTTCAATGAAATTTGTTTATTTGTCTAAAAATACTTTTGATGTTAATGCAGATGGATATTATACATTGAGTTTGGATCTTTTAACTAAGGATGCTAAATCAACTATTTTAAAATTTAATTATTATCAAGTAACGGGTGTATCTTTTCATAGTATTCCCGGAATGAATATGTCTGGATATGTTATTAATTATGAAGATTCATTAAGTCGTAAGAAAGATGTTAGGGAAAGGTTAGAGGGACCTAATGTAGGGATATCTCCATCTCCATATGTAATTGTTCCCCATTGTGTTTTGTTTGAACCTAATATTGATTCCTCACATAGTGCAGAGCAAGTAATGAATCATCCCAGAACAAAGTGGTTCTCACCTTTTAAGGAGTTTAGAATGTATCGTAGACTGAAGCAGGTGTGTGATTTAGGTAAACAAGTAACTGCCCAATTCCCTAATACTTTAATTAAGATATCAACCAATGATTTAGCTAAACCATTAGGTCATATTTATGTTGGTAAATATACACCTGACGGATCTCAAAAAAATGAGTATGCATTTACATATGTTAATCGAATTGTATTTTATGTTAAGCTGTATGGTATGAAACAATAAAAAAAAAAAAAAAAAAAAAATATTTTTGGATTACCCTGTATTTTTTTGGATTACCCTGTATCACCAGCAAGTCCTCTAGTATTACCTAGGACTTGCGTTTGGTGGTCTTTTGCAGGCAGAGCAACTGACGTCACTAATACGTCATACATTTCTAATCTTTATCTACATCCTGTCTACATCCTGTTTAGGAGTGTCGTCATTGTTCAAAGAATTTGATTTCTATATTTAGACCATGTAGCCAGGGTTCTTTGCCATCTAGCCAGGGTTCTTTACCATGTAGCCATTAATCTTTTGGCAGCCTCGCAGAGTTAGCATGTCGGCAAAACTGTATTGATTACGGGTGCGTAGCTTAGTTGACATTAAATCTTTGAAAGCAGAGTCAAGTATTCATGTGTGTAGAGTACGTAAGTTTTCAAGACTCGTAATCTTCGTCTGATAGACGTGCGACTCGATAAAACCCCATGCAAAGAAATCTAAAGGGGTTAAATCTGGTCATCTCGCGACACAAGGTCTGTTGCTTCTGCGTCCGATCCAGCGATTTGGAAAACGTCCATTTAGATAATCCTGAACAATTTTGGCATAGTGACAAGGAGCACCATCATGTTGATAGACGACGGGATAGGATTGTTAGTACCGTCGTCTATCAACATGATGGTGCTCCTTGTCACTATGCCAAAATTGTTCAGGATTATCTAAATGGACGTTTTCCAAATCGCTGGATCGGACGCGGAAGCAACAGACCTTGGCCAGCGAGATGACCAGATTTAACCCCTTTAGATTTCTTTGCATGGGGCTTTATCGAGTCGCACGTCTATCAGACGAAGATTACGAGTCTTGAAAACTTATGTACACGTATACGAACTGCTGCAGATAACATAACCCCGCAAATGGTCCAGAATGTGTTTAGAAATGCTGCGGAACGATTTGAGCTGTGCAGGGATACTGATGGGCGTCACGGCGAATCCTACTCTTAATTATTTAATAAATGTTACCACTTTATCATTGAATTCCATATAATTCCCAAGTGCTTCACAAAAATAGATCCTGACTTTATGTACACCCTGTATATATATATATATATATATATATATATATATATATATATATATATATACACACACACATATATATACACACACATATATATATATATTATATATATATATATATATATATATATAACTATATATTATATATATATACATATATATATATATATATATATGGGATGTACCGACTAGTCGGTAGTCGGCCTATTCAGCCGACTATTCGTAGTCGGCTTAGTTGCTAAATGGTTGTTAAATATCTAATTTGTTGTTGTTATTATTATCATCAGTTTAAATAACTTACAAAACATAACCCATTTTATCTAAGTTTCCATTTGAAATAATTTACACAATTTTCCTTTTGAAGTAATTTACACACAAATAATATTCTATTATGGTGAAATGAGTGTTGTCGCCATTGAGGCATGCGTTAAATTTATATGAAAGATATACCAACAGCTCTAAATTGCATATTGCATTACAAATATATTTAAATAGAAATTAATAAGTGGGTAAAAACCATGAAATTAAATACTTTTGTCTGCAAACCGAGAAAGAATGAATTTTTATAGTCGGCTGACTTTTGAAAACCGACTAGTCGGCAGTCGGCCATAATTCGCAGTCGGTACATCTCTAACACACACACACACACACACACACATATATATATATATATATATATATATATATATATATACAGGATGGGTAAAAAAGTGACCCTTAGAGGTAAACTCTCATATTAAAAAAAGTAAAGGGACTAGAACTCCCAAACTTCATAGATGCTTACCTTAGCATGTTGTTCGTGTTAATTGAGAAGTTGCTCGATGTGTCCCCCTTCCTGCTAACGCAGGCCTCCAAACGTGGACGCCACTGATCAATACACCTCTTCACATATCGTTGAGACAACTTCTCCCAGCCGAGCAGAATTCCTTCGCGTAGTTCATCTATGTCTCTTATATTGGTACCAGGGATGTAAGCTTTGAAATTCAGGGCTTCCCAAACACCATAATCTGGTGGTGAAAGAGCGGGGCTACTAGCCGGCCACATATTGGGTTCAATAAAATCTGATGTTTCGTTCTCAAGGAATGTGACAGTTTGGCGTGCTCTGTGAGCAGGGGCTCCATCTTGTTGGAAAGTTTATCTTTCACCACTAATTCGTCGAATATCCGGAGCGTAGCTTTTGCCAATCCTAGTCTATGGTGCAATGACGTTTCAAAATGAGTACTGTTTGTTGCGGTTATCCAAAAATGCAGGTAGGCCTATCCAAAATTGGCGAGATTAATGTTTGCGAATTTGCTCTTTGGATCTTGATAATTTAAATACTCAATATGAATTTCATAGTTTGAGTTTTGTGGTTCAAAACGAGAAAGGTGTCATGAACACATAACATAATGGTTTGATATTAGCACGATCCCCTTTTTTCGTAGTTCTTTGGGAACTGTTAGCGAAAATACAACTCAGAAATATCCCCATGTTATAAGGAAGATATCTGTCAAGAGCGTTGACTATTCAAAAGAAACTCTGTATCCTGAGCCGCCAAGTTAAACTCGTAAGCTTTTATGAACCTTTTACCTAAACTGTCCGAAATATTTCAGCGGGAATGTTTATAACAAGTTATGAATAGTTGTATTTTTTGGGGGGTTGTTAAGATTGTAGATAGTTACACTTTTCTCGGGAATAATGTGTCGACATGGATTTGTTGTTCTATTTAACCGAATGTTACTATGTATATATTATATATGACTGCCAGTGGTTTTAAATTAGCTATTACAAAGCCAACGAAACTTCGCAATGACCTTAGAAATCCGACTCTGCTAGATGAAATCTGGGTACGACTCCCGCTTGACTGCATCTCGGGTATAATTATATTAAATATCACGGATCATTTGTCTACGTTCACCGTGCTAATCACCCCTTTCTGCGTACAAGAAAATATAAAAGTTGACTATAGGTCTTAAAGCTATAATAATAAGAAACTAAAATTCCTTAGAGAAATAACAGCTTTTCACTGGACTGGAATAACCGAAAATAACCATGACATTGGAACAAAATTTTTAGCATTCTCAAGCATATTAATGGATATATTCAACACAAACTTTCCTCTTAAATCAAAAGTAATATCTAAAACAATACAACAACCCATGGATCACCCCAGCAAACGTACTCTCTTTGAATTATGGACACTGATATTATTACTGAACAGACATACAGAAACTACTCCAACAGACTGAATGCAATCACAAAAAGCGAAAGCAGATCACTATTGTCAGGAAAAATTCAGTCTCAAAAGGCTATGTAACAGGATTTAATTAAAACAAAAAAGGCGTAAACAAATTCCTTGTCCTCTCGCACACGAGCCGGAAATTCTTACAATGATCCCAAAGACATAGCTAGTTTATTAAACAACTTATTTGCAAATATCGATTCCAATACTGCAGCTTCGATTCCACTCGCTACCGACAATACATGCCACGAACCACTCCAAACTTGTTTTTCTTTGATCCAATCTTACCGAACGACATCTCTTTAGTAATAAAAAATCTGAAAAATAAACCGTGTGACATCAATAGGATCACAGTAAAAATATGCAAATTAGTATCGGATGAAATTGCAATCCCCCTTCAGTAAACTAATGAATGACTCAGTAACACTACGTATATTCCCTGACAGTCTGAAGCCAGAGTATGCCCTGTATTTAAGTCGGGAAACCCAAACACCCATCCAATGATCGCCCCATTTCATTATTGTCAACTTTAAGCGAAGTATTTGAAAAAATCGTATACAATAGACTTCACAAATTTTTAGTCAAATACGATATTTTAATTAAACACAATTTGGGTTCAGAGGTGATACCACACTTCTTCCCATCATAATTTAGACCTGATACATGAAACAAACAGACAGTTAAAGAATTTTATAAATGGTTGTGCGCTGATAAACTTTTACTGAACTGACAAATTCATCTTTTATGATTGTTACCACAGAACATGTAAATACAAATTATGAATTAAAATTTATGAATAATGTTCTTTTAGAAGTGAATAAAGTTAAAGTGATTGGCATTAATTTAGATGAAAAACTAAATTTCAAAAGTCATGTCCAACATCAAATCCAAAATATCAAGATTCTCTTCGTATCATGTAAAACTAAAAAAAGACCCTCGAAACGCACTACTTACCCTGTATTATTCCTTCTTCATCCACATTTATTTTATTGCATTACAACACGGGTGGTAGCTCCAGTGGCGTAGCGAGTGTAAGTGGCGCCCGGGACGAGGGTAAAGAATGCCGCCTCTCTCCGGGCAGCCCGAATTAGGCGCTGAGGCGGGGGGTCCGGGGGCCTTCCCCCGGGAAAATTTGGGAGCTATGAAGAATAGGGACCCCAGCCTTCTTTAGTTGCTTTATAAGGCTAACTAACGAAAATATTATGACCTTACCTAACCAATCGTCAAGGCGTACAGTTAACCTAACGATTGTTAGGTTAGGTCGTGATATTTTCGTTAGTAGCCTTATAAGCCTAATTAAAGAAGGCTGGGGTCCCTATTCTTCAATAGCTCCAATTTTGACAATGAAGAGTCGATTTCATGCAATCTGAGCCCTATTTTCAACTATTTTAAACACCTAGTTTAAAGGTAGTTACATTAGATTATCGTGTTATTTTAACCTATTTTATTTTACTACATAAATCACTGTTTTCATGAAAAATTTGAAAATAGTATACCAAATTCATGAACAAAACTTGAAAAATCAAATTTGCACAGATTCAATTTTGCCTTCATCTTTCGGTTTTATTTTTATCAAAAAAATGTAGAGGTGTTCATAACATTTGAATTTTTTCTCAAATATATTCTAATATATAAATAGGTTTAGGTATATACAGTACACACTAGTGAGTAAATGAAATGTAATATATTGTCTTATTTACCTACAATTAGTCTTTCCAATAATATACTCGTACATCCTCGAACAAAATTGGTTAAAGCTCGTGATATCCTGATGAGAACAAATGAGTTCGAAATGGTCGATGTCTAGTTTTTCATCGCTATTTGTGCGCTCAAATTATACATATTTCACTCATTCTGTTTGAAGGCTACCCGCTGATAGCAGAAACGAAATGAATTTTCGGCATCAAAATTATAATAGTGGTTATTTAAATATTTGTCATTCACTAACTATGTGAATACATTACAATCTGTCACAACCACAATAGTTTATATAGCATACTTAAGGCAGTGGTTAACTGCTAGGCCGTTAGGTCAATTGATTAAAGCTTGTGGCAATGCACATCATATTTCTATATTTTTGTCACGATTTTATTTAATACACTTCTTTTGATACATTTGCTATATTAGCATATATGTATCAATTTGTTTCTATATGTACCAGTTTTTATCAATAAATCAAATTTTAAGTTTAATTTTTTTACCAGAAATAACACTTATTATTATTATTATTATTATATTATTATTACTACTACTATTATTATTAATACCCCTGTCTGTGGTTGATACATGTTGAAACTTGCCTCCCGGCCGCGGATGTAAAAAAACGCAAATGAAATGTCATGCTAAAAAAAATGCTCGCTCGGCCGATTTGGCCCCCCCCCTCGCTACGCCACTGGGTAGCTCATAGAAATATATAAAACATCGTTTGGAAGTAATTCATAAAAAATGTCTGCGAACTCTCTCGAATAATGACAACAAACAAAGTCACACATCCTCAATGTTTAAAGCGTTAAATATTTTAAAACTAAATGATACTGTATATACAAATTCAGTGTTGCTGTCAATATATTCAGAGTTATCAGTAAAAATCAACATTCATCCCTCATTCAAAGGGCAATCACCCCCCCCCCATCAAATACACCATCATTATAACACTGACTACCCAAAGTTTTTATACAGAAACCAAATTATACAATGGAGGAAATGCATTTTATTTCAAAGGAGCGGATATATGGAACGCAATTCCCATAAATATCAGATCAGGCAGGCTTCATCACCAAATGTATTTCGCAAATCATTAAAAAAGCACTTCATTAGTTCCTACTGATGTATAACTTCACAACTGCCATCATTACCGTAATAATTAAGTACTCGTTTTATAATTAATTATGTAAAATACACTAATTTAATTATTAAACACACTTAATTTCATAATTTATCCTTTTTTTTTCATTAAGCCTCATTTATTTTCTATTAATGTACATTTATTTATTTTATTTAAAATTGTGTAAAATAATCAAACACTACTCTTGTAAATTTTTACCCTTTTTTCATTATTATTTTATTTTATTTTATTATTATTATTACTTTTACTATTAGTTGCCATTTTCACTTCTCTTACGTAATAAAGAACCTGAATCCCATTAATTTTACCTAAAATACTTCCATACTCCCAACGGCATATTCAGATTAGAATTACATACTGTGAATATATTAATGTCATATAAAATACCTAAATTGTACACAAAAATACTGAAAAATATTTTAAAACTTCATAAAAGTTGTATTTTTGGTAAATCTCTGTAGGAGCGCTCCATTTTTCAATACTAAACATACACTCATAAAACATATATGCCCTACCATTTGAAAGCTCACATTTTTCTGAGTTTAAAAATTAGTGATGTAGCGGATGTCATTTTTTTCACATCCGCGGATGCGGATGAGGATGTTTGATTTCAACATCCGCGAATGCGGATGCGGATGTCTACATTTTCGTTATTTTTTAGGATATATTCGAGATTTGTTGTGTTTAACGTATATAATAAGTTATTATATAGAGAGAGCTGTAGCGATAATGTAGTATAATTGATTAATTGTACAATAATTGCTGTACTTTTCTCTGAACATATAAAATAATATCAAGCATCTAACTAATATAGAAATCAATTAGTGAATTCGTCTGCAAATAAATTCGTTATATTTGTTGAGTTTCAGCCACAATTAGAAACCATAATTGTGTTACCAGGATGCGGGACGTGAACCCAACTCAAATGCACCCACCGACCTCTTTCCCCAACCTCTCCACCCTTATAGAAGAGATCTTTAATTAGCTTGATAACTATTTATATTAAGTTTAAAGTTTTATTAGGCATATTTATAAATGAGTAATTAAAATAAAGTAAACTAAGATGTTCATCGTTTAATGTTCAAACTTAATTATAGGAAGGTTATGCTTAAGGAACATTAATTTTTTCTGCCTTTTCTGCTGCCAGTCTGTTTCTCTTTTCATCATATATTAATCCAGCACTGCTAAATAATCTCTCGCTTGGTACGTTTGTTGGAGGACAGGCTAAATGTTTCCTTGCAAGTTTACTCAAGTATGGGTAGATATTCTGCGTATTTTTCCACCAACTAATAGGATTGTCACATGCAGCCAGGCGTTTTTCTTGGTGATAGCTCTCGATCATTTTTACTACATCTTTTGACATCGCGTAGGTCTCGTCATTGCTGCTTGACTCAAGAAACTGAGAGACAGATTCTGTGATAGATTTGCTTGTTGAAGGTGTTGGTTCTGTCACTGAAACTTTTATTCTTTTGGTGGGTGGCGAAGCGACAGATTCAAGAGATTGAAGCTCTTCAACTGCTTTGCCAAGTGATGATTTAACTCGTTCTAATGTACTAGGTGAAAATAACTTAGCTTTGTAACGTGGATCTAAGTAGGTTGCAAGAGAGTAACTTCATACAAGAACAGCCTCTCGTCTTGTCGCTTGCATCACTTTTGCGCACAATGAACTAGTTCTATTAATATAGTAGAATTTCATAATTTCCGCTTATTAATGACATTTTATCTCAACGGTCCACATCCGCACGACATCCGCACGACATCCGCAGTCCAAAGTGCGGATGCGGGTGCGGATGCGAGAAAATGTGCGGATGTTCCGCGGATGCGGATGCGGATGTGACCTACATCACTACTAAAAATGTAGTAATCCAAAAGTATCAATAGCAAATAAAAAGTAACTAGGTTTAAATATAAAACCCTATACCGATCAATTTGTGATGCGTGATCTTTACGGGGGCTCTGCCCCCGTACCCCCGAGGCCTAAATTATACAAATGATAATGTAATAACATATTCATGTTAGGTTAGGTTAGCGTAACAATTACCAAAAATACCATCTTACAACACAGACTGAAGATTTATAACTTAGCCAACCTTTATAATGTAGTTAATGACGTCACGCGTCAAACAATTAATTAAATCGTTATTTTATTTGCTTGATACTTTTGGATTACTACATTTTTAGACTCAGAAAAATGTGAGCTTTCAAATGGTATATGTTTTATGAGTGTATGTTTAATATTGAAAAATGGAGCGCCCGAGAGATTATCCATATTTTTTATGAATAACATTTTTTTGTTTTTTTTTGTGTATATACTACGTATGTACTGTAGAGACTGAATAAAAGTGTTAGGGTTGACTGTACTTGCGATGCGTTTTGATAATTAGGTAACCCTTTAACAGCTATTTTTTTTTCGTAGGGTTAAGTTATGAATGCGTGTATTTGAAACTTTACAATTCGTACCTGT
Source organism: Bathynomus jamesi (assembly GCA_023014485.1). Taxonomy (NCBI): domain Eukaryota; kingdom Metazoa; phylum Arthropoda; class Malacostraca; order Isopoda; family Cirolanidae; genus Bathynomus; species Bathynomus jamesi. The sequence goes on along the minus strand of JAJOZX010010540.1, from coordinate 54,175 downwards.
CGTCCATAAAGGGTTAATAAGAAACTGTCGTATATATGTTGAAAGGAAGTGTAAGTAAGGGTAATAATTAGTGGGGAGGGCAAGAAACTGGGGATCAAGTAAAGATAAGCACCCCCAGCCTTCTTTAATTAGCCTTATAAGGCTAACTAACGAAAATATCACGACCTAACCTAACCATTCGTCAAGGGCGTACAGTTGACTTAACGATTGGTTAGGTTAGGTCGTGATATTTTCGTTAGTTAGCCTTATAAGGCTAATTAAAGAAGGCTGGGAGTGCTTATCTTTACTCGATCCGAAACTGGTACAGCGCTCAGGTCAAACGAACGCGGCCCATTGCGGTAACTCGTAGCTTATATATTCGCAACATCGGACGTCGACTCCTGACCTCAGTGTCTTCGCTTCGCTTAACGCGCGTGGTGGACTACGTTGTGGCTAATGTCGTAACACCGCTGCCTGTTGATCAGCGAAGTTTAACGACATTGGGTCTGGAGAGTAGTTAGATGGGAAACCGTCCTACGCGTTCAGATTATTATGTAGCGACCCGTAGTTCGGATCCCACGTAAAGCTGTAGGTCCCCTCTGTCTTATAACTTTAGAGGAGCGAGTGTAGTTTACGTCCCCCTGACGCAAAAGGGGACACAAACTACACTAGGTCAAAGTTGGGGAACGTAAACTACACTAGGATCTTTAGGAGACTTTTTTTAAATGAATCCATCAAATAAAATGTTAAAACTAACGAAAATATTAGGACTTAACCTAATCAATCATCAATATATATATATATATATATATATATATATGGTCACCTGAAGATCAAGGCCCCCAGTCTTCTTTAGTTAGGTCAACTGTACGCCCTTGATTGGTTAGGTTAGGTCGTGATATTTTTGTTAGTTAGCCTTACAAAGCTAACTAAAGAAGGCTTACATATATATATATATATATATATATATATATATATATATATATATATATATATATATTGACGAATAGTTAGGTTAAGTCGTACTATTTTCGTTAGTTTTAAAGTTTTATTTGATTAAGGTATACGAGGACAAAGTTGGGGAACGCAAATTACACTAGGATAATGTAAGGGAATGTAAACTACACTCGGCACCACAGGGGGACGTAAACTACACTTGCTCCGACCTTAGATGTTGCGAAGGAAATTAAATAACTCAATCAGTTAACAGATATTTTGTATCCTTTGAAAATGAACGTAGTAAAATTAAGATTATCTATTCACGAAAAATAATTTAGCGTATTTACTGTTAAATGACGTAGGAACATTATTCAGAATAGCAATGCAAAATTCTTCTCAAACGCTTAATAACAAAGGAAAGTCAGTGAGCTTTTTAACTGAAAACAAATACTGGTAATTCTGTTATATGCTAATGACGCTTTTATGTCGTTCTATCAATCATACAAAAAAGAGAGCCGAAATTACGTCAATTTTGATGAACTCACTCTGTAAACGATACTGTTAAATATCGTTTATATTACTGACCAAAGAGTATTGTATAATTTACTCGTCATGCACTGATAACTTTTAATCCATTTATTACGATTTTGTTTTTGTTTTATTAACGAAATATAAAATATATTGACTGAAAAATGTCTCCAAAATTCAAACGTGACCAAACATTACGTCCCATCAGTTTTATGTTGACTTTTTTTTTATATAAAATTTACTTCATATTTACTATAAGGGATATAATAATCACCAAAAACTCTGAATTAGCGTATGCGCAGTTAAACAAAACATGATAAAACAGAGAACGTTTTTCGTATGATGGTTTATTTTATTATGTATGCATTAATTGCTTTAAGGAAATGAAATGTGTATAATTGTATTTGTGTTACTCCTCCAAAATTCACTTGCGTAAGAATTATTTTAGGTTCAAACTAATTGAAACTTTAAAAGTAAACTTCGGATAACGTACGTCTATGGCCCAACTAAAGAAAAACTTGTAATACACGTGTTCAGTAAAATCAACCAACCGATTATCTGAGCTATCCATGAGTCCTGCCGTTTGTCCTCTAAACTATGGAATTCTTGGTATGAAAACGTCTGTCTGTAGCTCCACTTAACCTCGACATTACTGTATTATTTCTAATCATTTGTGTATATATTAATATCCTTAGTATGTGAACTGTCATTGTATTAATAATATTTGTCATATGAACTAGTCTGCCAATAAACCTCTTCATTTTCATTTTCATATACCTTGTTAACCTTGTTGCTGTTCCGTGCGTTGGTCTCTCTTCACACGAAGGTCAAGCTGGTGGCCTCGCCTCGAGGTCTGGCTTGGTGGAGGAGCGAGTTGCGTTTTTGCGCTCCACCGTACATAGCCAGGTACACCCGGTTCATCTGGTACCCTCCTGAGCCAGGCATCTAGTCTTCTCTTGAAGATTTCAACTTTGACCCCCGTTACGTTTCTGAGGTCCTTTGGAAGCTGGTTAAAAAGTCTTGGCCCCCTGACAACCAAGCTATTTTCGTTCAGTGTTGAGGAGGTCCCTTGCCGGGCCTTTAATTTGGGAACACTACACAGTCTGCCTTTCCTATTTTCCAGTGTTGTTTGAATGGTAATTGGGTTTAGTTTTAGGTTTGGTACCAGTTTTTCGATCATTTTCCGTATGTAGATTATGGTGTACCTCTCTACTTCTTTCCAGGGAGTACAGATTTAGTTTACATAATCTTTCCCAGTAGTTGAGTTCTTTGCAGCCATCGATCTTGGCTGTGAAATGTCTCTGCGTTTCTTCTAGTTTATTAGTTTCTTCCTTTTTATATGGGGACGTCAAAACTGAGCAGTATTCAAGTTTTGGTATAATCAGTGTTTTTAGCAGGGGAGTTATTACTGTCCTGTCCCTTCTTTTGAACGTTCATAGTAACTGTCCGGCTACTCTTTTTGTTTTATTTATCGCTATCTGATTTTGTGTTTCGAATTTCGCATCATCTGTCATTATTACCCGAGATCGATCGCTTTCGTACTTCTCTGAATTTCCTGTCGATCTGGAGCATAATATGCAGTCTGTTAAATTCCTCTTTTCTACCATATCTCAAGAGCTGAAATTTCTCAGTGATAAATGTCATGTTGTTGTCTTCTGACCATTTGTATATTTTGTTCGTGTCCCTCTGCAAGGTTTCCACTTCATTTACATCGCTGATTTTTCTGCTGATCTTTGTATCGTCTGCAAAGGATGTTGCTATACTGTTGCTGTATGCATGATAATGAACAAGAGTGGGGCCAGTACTGTCCCTTGTGGTACTGAGGTGCGTACTTCCGAATCTGATGATGATATACCTTGAATTTTGACCACCTGTAGACGTTCTCTGAGGAAGTTGTAGATCCATTTTCCCACTTTGCCTGTTATTCCCATATATTTAATTTATGTGCTATTATACCGTGATCACATTTGTCGAACGCTTTAGCAAATCCGTGTATATGACATCGTAGTTGTCATTGCCTTCCAGTGCATCTAGAATATTGTTGTAGTGTTCTATTAGTTGTGATAGGCATGAGCTACTTGATCGAAATCCGTGCTGATGTTCGTTGAATCTTTCAAGGTCTCCAAGAAATCGTAAATTTTTCCTCTAACTATCTGAGGTGGGACGTCAATGACACTGGTGTATAGTTGTTTGCTTGAGATCTTTCCCCCCCTTTATATATAGGGACAATGTTTGCTCTTTTCAAGATGCTCGGTATTTCCCCAGTGTCTAGGATCTTCTCCCTATTCGGTATAAAGGTGTACTATTTCATTTTTACAGTTTTAATTAATAATGCAGCTGAATGTGGTTTCATTTGTCCTATAGCTCTCGCTACATCTTCTGGCATAAATCAAAGTCTGTTATACACTCTCCTTGCAATTTCTCTTCAAAGAATGCATTTATGTCAGGTATCGCTTTGTCACTTTTTGGGGTACTAAAACTGATTCATACGGGGCTCTCAATGTTTCATATATTTCTTTTGGATCGTCGGTTAGTTCATTATTTCTCTTCCTTATACAGTAGACGCCGTTATAGTGTCCCACTCGGTGCTAAGCTAAAAGGACACTATATCTGATGAGACACTATATCCACAGTTTGGTTTCTCGAGAATTGCAAGGTTAAAAATAGTGAATATGTACTGTATATCATATATTTACAACATAAACACCTTTTTATGCAATTTCTCATTAAAATTGTTTTTATTAAAATTTATTAAAATTGTTTTGTCAGACCCTTTGGAAAGCAACGAGGACACTCGGATTTCCCAATCACAAAAAAGGGTATTTTCTCAGTTCCTGTCTGCACAGACAAGGATTGTAACCGATCCTTATCTCGCTTTCCTCCTTCAACGACTGACCCGCGTTCAACATACCCTCGAGTTTCAAAAGCTTGAAGTAGAGTCCGGTTTCGTCAGCATTGAAAATGTCGTCTGGTTTAAATGCACATGGAAATTACTTCTACTTTTTGTGCCAGGCTTAAACACTTTCGTTTTCCTTCCATGGCCATCTAGTAAGCCTGTAAAGCAAAGCAAAACGTGTCTAAACAGCACGACATCACAAATACAAGTGAGGCCCACTGTAAACTAGAGCTGCCAAGTAGACTATACTAGCTGAAAAGAGACACTATAAGCGTAATCAGAGACACTCTATTCATAGCGATTACCATGTAAAAGTAACTGTTTCCTAATTTTAAGACAGTATAAGAGGCGCGAGACACAATATCCGGGGACACTAAATCCGGCGTCTACTGTATATATATATTCATTATTTCATTATTTCTTCATTATTATTAGTTCATTATTAGTTGAACTTCATTGTTAGTTCAATATTTCTCTCCTTATATATATGTATATGTATATATATATATAATATATTATATATATATATATATATATATAATATATATATATATATATATAATATATATATATATATATATATCACGTGTGTTGATGTAAACTTTGTTACAGAGGAACTGTGCGTTCCTATATATATTTAAATAATTATTTCTGTACTCATTGAAATAATTATGACAATAACACTACCATTTCTATATTTATTATTTCGCATTTAATGCGTAAAAATGAGAGTGAAGCTTAGTGAAAAAGAAAAATGTATTATTTTTCACCCATTAATATAGCTCTACATCTTCCACCAATAGGCGTCCAAAACTTCACCAATGAACTTTCAATATATACATACATATCATACATAGCCATATAAGGACGCCGACGAAACTCTCCCTCAGGAACTGTAAGTTCATTTGTCCATCATCTTTCTCTCCGAGGATTTTGCCTCATTCTTCTTCTTCTTTTTTTCACTCTTTCGCCACTTCATTCGAATTCACCCTTTCAACTTTTACTCTTCGTCTTTGTTCAAATATCTCTCTCTCTCTCTCTCTCTCTCTCTCTCTGGTGACTGAAGGGAAGCCAACGTGACCCCCCCCCCCTATCTTTAAGAAAGGGGATCACGAAAGTCCAGGGAACTATCGTCCTATTAGTCTCACTTCGGTTGTAGGTAAATTACAATGTACAACAGTGAAAAAAAATGGAAATATGAGCGTCATTTTTATGGCTAATTATATGCGTAGATTGCGAAAATAACTCATTTATTTGTATCACCCACCGATTTTACGAAAATGACCCTATTTCATTGTATAATTTTGAGAACCACTGGTCCTCTGAACGCATCTTTTACATTTTGTTCAGTCATGCATATGCTGTGGTGGTGGTGTTCGGCTCTGTGTTTCCAATTTGATTTTATGAAAAATTTCTTTCATTAATCATTTAAAACAAAATTGTCAGCCATATTTTATAATAAATCGGTGCTATAAGTGAGTATTATTGAATAACAGCTCTCAAATTATGTATATTTCACCGACAACGTCTATATTGTGTGAAATTGCAAATTGATCTATCATTTTCTTATTTTACGTTTTTATTGATGTTATGCTACAATGCCTAGAGAGTGCAAAAATTCGCCAGACAGTTTTTGTTATATTTGTGGAACATTAACGTTAAAACAGTATAAAAGGAAGTTGACTTCTCGTGTGAAAACGCTTTATGAATTATACTTCGCATGCAAAGTTGGTGATCAGGACAAGCACTGGGCGCATTATATCTGCTGTGTGAGATGTACAAGCTCGTTATCTGCATGGTTCAAAGGCACCGGTCCTGGTCTGGGATTCGGTATCCCAATGGTATGGAGAGAGCCGCTGGACCATTCAACTTATTGCTATTTCTGCTTAACGAACATCACAGGCTTGAATCTTTTATTTTTCTGAATACACGTCAAATTTGGTGTTTTTAGCACATTTTAGCATATCCTGCTCTGCATAATGTGTTATACAATTATGCTATCTTAAGTAGTCAACAATGTCTATTGTCTCACATTACGGGTTGCAACAGAAAAGGGAAAAAGGCTATAGTCTACCCAAATCTTCGTTCTGCTATGCGTCCTGTGGAACATTCTACAGATATACCCATCCCTCGTCCTGCAGCTGAAATGCCGACCGATAACACAGACTCTGACAAATCGGAATCAGACGGCGAATGCTATGAAGCTCAAAGTCGAGTCTAAGAAAGAACAACATCTCATCACGCAGCCTGAACTCAATGATTTGGTCAGTGATTTAATACTTACCAAGCAACAAAGTGAACTCCTGGCCTCACGTCTACAAGAATGGAATCTGCTGGCGGAAGACGTACGAATTACAGCATTCTGAAAGCGCTCCTTGGATTTGCAGGAATATTTCACAATGAAGAACAATCTTTGTTATTGGATTGATATACACGGTCTGTTCGATGCTCTGGGTTTGTGCTATGAACCGAATCAGTGGAGATTGTTCTGTACAGTGTTGAGGGTGTACTGCTACACAATGGGAACACAGTGCCTTCTGTTCCGATCACTCATTCAGTCGTCTTGAGAGAAACGTATGACAATGTTGCTTTTATTCTGGACTGTATAAAATACAATGAACATGAATGGCTTATCTGCGCAGATTTGAAGGTTGTGGCTATTCTCATGGATTGCAAACTGGCTATACGAAATACATGTGTTTCCTATGCAAGGGATAGCCGAGCAAGGTCTGAACACTACACACGCTCAGTATGGCCACCGCGAGACAATTCCTCACCTGGATCTCACAATGTTATTCACGAACCACTAGTACGAAAGGAAAAGGTTATCTTGCCGCCACTTCACATAAAACTAGGGCTGAGGAAACAATTTTCAAAGGCGTTGAAACAGGATAAGCCTGCCTTCAAATATCTAACGGAAAAATTCCCAAAAATAAGTGATGCCAAGATTAAAGAAGGCATATTCGTCGGCCCTCAAATTCGCCAACTCATGCTAGACGAACACTTTGAAGCGGTGATGGATGAGGTTGAGTTGGCAGCCTGGCGTGCATTCAAAAACGTGTGCAGCGGTCTACTAGGAAAGACTAAATACGACAACTATACTGCACTTGTGGATCAACTTATCAACTCATACCAACGTCTCGGATGTAAGATGTCATTGAAAATTCATTTTTTGCATTCACATCTCTCATTCTTTCCGGAAAACGCATCTGCTGTTAGCGACGAACACGGGGAGAGATTCCACCAGGATATAGCCACAATGGAGAGCCGATACGAAGGGAAGTGGAGTCCTGCTATGCTGGCCGATTTCTGCTGGAATTTAAAGCGTGAACAAGCAGAAGCATCACACAAACGTCAGCATAAATACAAATAATGAGTTGAAAACAGTATAATACGAGAGTTTTATGTTAGTTTTGTGCATATATGTTGAAGTATAGCAATAATTAAACTGTTCCATATGATAAAGCCTATCTGTTTATCAATATATTCTTACACACTCGAAATATTAAGAATGACCGAATGTTATTCCCGTTTTTTTTCGGAACCGAAATTTGTCGTACAGTGTTATTAGAGGGGATAATAGCGGATAGGATCGTTGACCATTTCGATTCCTAAAAGCTGCTTGGGGACTACCAACATGGGTTTAGGCGGCATAGGTCGTGTCTCACCAACTTGCTCGAGTTTTTCCACGTCATGTGGAGTGAGTACGATAAGAGTAGGATGATTGATATACTTTATCTCGACTTTGAGAAAGTCTTTGATAAGGTACCTCACCGCCGGCTAATGGCCAAAGTCCGCGCCTTGGGTATCGGTGGGGAAGTAGGTAGCTGGATTGGAAACTGGCTGAAGAATAGGCGGCAGAGGGTTGTAATTAAAGGGGCTAGTTCGGGTTGGGCCTCGGTCACGAGCGGGGTTCCTCAGGGTTTCGTTTTGGGGCCATTGTTGTTTATCATTTATATAAATGATATCGACGCTGGCTGGTCAGTAGGATCGCCAAATTCGCTGATACACCAAGCTTAGGGCCAATGTTGGAACGCCCGAAGCGATCGAGCAAATGCGTGCGGACCTACGTAGGATAGGAGAGTGGCCCGAAAAATGGCAAATGCCGTTTAACTTGGGTAAATGCAAGGTGATGCACATTGGCTACTCCATGTTGAGGAGTAATATCGAGGCGACTGATTTGGAAAAGGACTTGGGTGTGCTAATTAGCAGCGACCTTAAGTTTACCAAAGAGTGCGTAGTGGTGGAAAAGAAAGCCCAGAAACTGTTGGGTTATATGAGGAGGTAATTTCGTTTCCGAACAAAGAGATTGTGCTTTCTCTGTACAATTCCCTGGTTCGGCCGCACCTGGAGTATGCTGTGCAGTTCTGGTCGCCCTCAGGAAAGATATTGACAGGCTGGAGCGAGTCCAGGCGAGGGCCACAAAGTTAATAATATAATATATAATATATATATGAAAATTATTTCACAAAAGTAACACGTGAAAAAATATTATGATGAATAAAACCACGAAGGAAAGGAAACACAGAATGGTGCTCAAGCGCTTTCGTCTAATGACATCCTCAGGAACACTGAAGTACATAGAGAGTTACAGCCTATATATAGGTTACAAAAAAAAAATATATAATATATATATATATATACATATACAATAAACGGAGAAATGAAATTAAAAAAAAAAAAAAATTAAAATTAAAAGATTGTGGGAGGGGCATACAACTTTGTAAGGAAACACTATCGATTTTTAGCACAAGATCAAACTACCGATTTTTAGCACAAGATTAAATTAATTTTTTCCAACCAGTTATATAAAAAAAAAAAAATAAAAAAAATAAAAAAATACAAATTTATACTGGAAATCTGCCCGGGTTTTATCACTCTACCCATCTTGTATATAAAAATAAATTGAAAAATAAAAGTTGTTAGAGTGGCATACAAGTTTACCAAAGATTTAGCGTTCTACCCTTCTTATCTAAATCTGTTCTGAAGGAATCAAAACAACAGGATCGAGTTGAAAAAGACCTTTGCTTATGTTGAAGTTATTTGAAAGTTGGATAATGGCAGACTTAAGAATATTTCTATTAACAATGTGCTAGAGTGAAACAAAACTGAAGCATTATTCCAATCAATACAGTGGATAGCTCTGACAAATGGACAAAAAGGGCACTGGACGACTGTCCTGTTCTAACGGAATATTGATGCTGTTTTATACGTGTGTGCAAATCCTTTCCCGTCTGACCTACGTAAAGGAATCACATTGTTTACAACCAATTTTATAGATAATGCCTGAATTATTGGTAGGGCTATTTTTTACTACGATATTTTTCACAATATTGTTATATGAAAATACTACATTAATATCCAAAGTTTAAGTACATTAGCAATGCCTAAAAGCCCGGGAAAAATGGAAGTACTAAAATATTTTTTGACAAAGTACGAGTGTTAAGTTCAGTATCTATCGGAAAAAAACAAACAATTGTCCTACGTACACTTTTACTCGGGAGATGACACCCCACTAAGAGGCCATTTTTTCTTCAATGTTTCTCCGCGCCCTTAGGATCGCCAGTCCGGAATACATCGATGCCGAATTAGAAAAAATCAACGGTATTGGAAGTGATCTGTGTTATCCATCTGCGTTTATGGAATCTTGTCTCAACAAGGCAAAACGAACTTTCTATCGGGGCAATATAACACTCGTACTTTGTCAAAAAAATATTTCAGTACTTCCATTTTTCCCGGGCTTTTTAGGCATTGCTAATGTACTTAAACTTTTGGATATTAATGTAGTATTTTCATATAACAATATTGTGAAAAATATCGTAGTAAAAAATAGCCTACCAATAATTCAGGCATTATCTATAAAATTGGTTGTAAACAATGTGATTCCTTTTACGTAGGTCAGACGGGAAAGGATTGCACACACGTATAAAACAGCATCATATTCCGTTAGAACAGGACAGTCGTCCAGTGCCCTTTTGTCCATTTGTATGAGCTATCCCCACTGTATTGATTGGAATAATGCTTCAGTTTTATTTCACTCTAGCAACATTGTTAATAGAAATATTCTTGAGTCTGCCATTATCCAACTTTCAAATAACTTCAACATAAGCAAAGGTCTTTTTCAACTCGATCCTGTTGTTTTGAATTCCTTCAGAAAAGATTTAGATAAGAAGGGTTAGAACGCTAAATCTTTGGTAAACTTGTATGCCACTCTAACAACTTTTATTTTTCAATTTATTTTATATACAAGATGGGTGTAGAGTGATAAAACCCGGGCAGATTTCCAGTATAAATTTGTATTTTTTTTTTTTTTTTTATATATATATAACTGGTTGGAAACAATTAATTTAATCTTGTGCTAAAAATCGGTAGTTTGATCTTGTGCTAAAAATCGATAGTGTTTCCTTACAAAGTTGTATGCCCCTCCCACAATCTTTTAATTTTTAATAATTTTTTTTTTTTTAATTTCATTTCTCCGTTTATGTATATATATTATATATATATATATATATATATATATATATATATATATAAATATATATACATTTTTTTTATTTTTTTTGTAACCTATATATAGGCTGTAACTCTATGTACTTCAGTGTTCCTGAGGATGTCATTAGACGAAAGCGCTTGAGCACCATTCTGTTCCTTCCTTCTTGGTTTATTCATCATATATATATATATATATATGTCACACAAACATAATAATGACAAAGGCAAAAATTTGCTTATTCTTTCAGTATTCTCTCTCTCTCTCTCTCTCTCTCTCTCTCTCTCTCTCTCTCTCTCTCTCTCATAAAATTTTAATCCTCATCTGCATTGTAAATTATTCCATGCATAGATGTACCTTTTCCTCTTTTATTCCCAAACGATGAGGAAAAGCATGTAATTTATTACTGCTATTCTACGAAGCGATATAATGTAATATTGTGCGTTGGAATATTATGTATTCTATTATTATCATTATTTTGTATACAGTTCCGCGATAAAATTCGCCTAAACAATTAAGAGTTTTTTGAAATATGTGTAAGAAATTACTAATTAGTAACGAGTTTTTTTTTTTTAATTTTGTTACCGTCACGAAAAATAAAATAAACAAAAAAAAAATATTAGCTATTAGTAATTTCTTATAATTTTTAGAACTTTTGTTTTTAACATTGGTTAACCTTGGTTTTTGCTTCCGCCCGAATTGTTCATTCTGACGAAGGTCAAGCTCGTTACTCCACCTTTTTAGGCGAACTTTTTTCCTAAGCTGTATACTTCTGTTGCCGACCAAAAATGTTTAGCTCTTCGAAAATTGCCTTTTGAAGTACTGTGTACACAGTATATATATATATATATAATATATATATATGAGGGATAAATTGAATAGGTCAGGATACGAATACAATGTTATTTGGTATCACCTTGGGCATGTTAATAAAAAACCTTCTACATACAAAGAGAACAGAAATTAATATGTTTCACTTCATACAATGATTCCGTCTGACACACACACACATATATATATATGTATATATAGATATAGATATTTATGTGTGTGTATATAAACTTAATCCCAACGACAAAAGCCGTCTAATCGCGCTCTTTGCTTATTAAATCTGTGGCAAAACAAAGGAATAACGGATGTTAACGCATAAACATCGTTCGTTTCTTTATTTTGAGACGAAACATTTTAATTCTCTGCAGTTGTTCAAAACGTTTCTCTTAACGTAGACATTTTTTCAGTGTCGTGTGTATTTTGGTGGAGTAAATATAATCAGTAGAGTACGTATATTACACACACAAACACATATACATACGCATATAGACGTACACACACTCTACCTTACGAAAATGCTGTATTTTCACACTTTTATTGGTAGATTGCGACATTTAACTTAATCTAAGTAACTTAACCTTAACCTAACCTTCATTACATCCTTTTTTCTTTAGATTTAATAACTTTTAATTAAAAAAAGTAATTCTGGAATTATAACCACACCGTTAATATCGCTACACGCACGTTTGTGTCGCAATAAGCCCTGTGTGTATCCTAAATATTGTCGCGGTTTCGTAAGATAGCCAAGAACACACACACACACACACACACACAGGGTGTTTCATAAGATTTGGGACGCATTTTTAGGATGGATTCAAGACCTGAAAACAATGAAAAAAGTTTATATAAATATATACCCAAAATCGCTTTGTTTCCGAGTTACAGCCCGCTGTGTGTTCCAGCAAGTATCCGTCTTACCTTTAAAGGAAGTGCTCAAAATGACCGCCTTGCGCTTAAATACACACCTGAACACGCCTCGTCATAGACTGTCTGACGCGTTCAAACATTCCAGGTATTGTTTGGATTTTCTGGCATCCTTGTTTTACACGTTGGCGAAGCATTTCAACGTTGTCAATGGGTGTCACGTAAACAATAGATTTCAGATGACCCCACAGGTAAAAATCGAGTGGATTCATGTCCGGGGAGCGAGCAGGCCACGCAATGGGTCTTCCACGGCCTATCCATTTATCAGGGAAATGGTCATCCAAATAGTCTCTGGCTACTCGACTAAAATGAGGCGGAGCGCAGTCATGCATAAACCACATACGACGTCGGACACCAAGAGGAACTTCATCTAGTAAATCGCTTAAATCACTCCTTAAAAAATTGGAATAGGATTCTCCTGTTAATTTCTTACCTTTCTTACCAGGCGCCCGGTAGACCTAAAGCGGTCTGTCAGTTGGGAGCCCTCGGACGAGACCCCTCCATGCCTCACGATCTCCACACATCAAGTTCGCCCGTTGGAGACTGATTCCACACTTCTCAACAGCACTCTTCATGTTATAAATCCATCGGATCTTAGGTTTTCCAACTGGGCTTCTGTTTTGAGGGGCCCATTCCAGCATTCTTCTTGCTGTCCTTTCCATCGGCATTCGTTGGACATGCCCGTACCATCTCAGTTGGTGCCTCTCAATATTCTTATTAACCGAAGTTACACCCAATCGCCTTCTTATTTCAGTGTTCCTTATTTTATCCAATCTACTTACTCCTTCTATCAATCTCAGGGCCCTCATTTCAGCTGCTTACAGTTTTCCCCTCATCGTTGTGTTTAGGGCCCAAGTCTCGCTGCCGTATAGTAAGATTGGTTTCAATATTGTTGAGTATATATGCGTCTTTACCTTTTTAAGGATGTTTTGATCTTTCAATAGGAGGTACAGGAAGGAAACATTTCTGCTATATTTAGCAATTCTTTCATTCACTTCTGTATCCATACCCGCATCATTTGCTATCACACTACCAAGGTATTTAAATGTGTCCTTCTTTTTCATTTCCCTTCCCCCAACAAAGATCCCATCCTCATTCGTTCCCCTCGTTACCACCATATATTCAGTTTTATCATATTTCAGTCCATACTCCCTCAATCTCTCATCCCACCTCTGCATAATTCTCTGCAGGGATTGTGCTGTGTTAGTCCCAACAGCTACATCATCAGCATGTCCAAAAATTTCTATTTCCTCTTCATTTTCCTCAGTCATGTGTTCCATAACCCTGTTGATGTAGGCAATAAATAAAATGGGTGATAGAACACTCCCTTGTTTAACTCCTGTACTTACATCAAACCACTCCTCCGATCCCACCACCGTGCTCTGGGAGACCCCTATAGGTGCTCATTACTGCTCTCAAAAGCTTGGGTGGCACTCTCTCACTCAGAACCACCCATAGCTTCTCCCTGGGCACACTATCAAATGCCTTCTCCAGATCCAAAAAACATATGAAGCGGTTCAAATTGAATTCTCTGTTTTTCTCAAGATATTGTCTTATGGCTGAAATTTGATCTATATTCTACAGTACTCCGGCCTGCATGAAAGCCACATTGATACTCCAGTAACCCAGGTTCCTGTTAATCTTCCAGGCAAAACAAAAGGACCGATCAAGTTGTTGGCAATAAATCCTGCCCATACATTGATATAAATTGTTGTTGGTGCCTTGACTGGATGATGGCATGCGGATTTTCTTCGGCCCAATGATGAGTGTTGTGAAAATTGATCACACCATTTCTTCTGAAGGCAGCCTCATCAGAAAACAACACGGAGGGTAGAAAAAGAGGATCGCGAGCACACTGTTGAAGGAACCAAGTACAAGAAGCCTCTCGTGGTGGGAAATCAGCTTCAGTAAGGCCTTGTACTCTCTGAATGTGATATAGGTAAAGCTGTTGTTCCCGTAAAATTCTTCACACAGTTGTGTATCTTACACCCTCTGCTGCTGCTATCCTTCGGGTGCTGACACCAGGATGTTCCTCAACACGATTCAGGACCCGCTCCTCCAACTCAACAGTTCTGGCGCTGATTGGTCTACCACCATCTGAAACTCGCTTGTTGAATGATCCTGTATCACCAAGACGCTCGTCTATTTTCTGAAAGGTCTTCTTGTCTGGCAGACGGCGATTCGGAAACCTTTCCGCATACAGACGTCTTGCTGCACGGCCGCATTACACTCGGCAAGTCCATACATGAGATACATGTCTGCCATTTCTGTTTGAATAAGCCTGCATTCTCACTTCAAATGCACACTATCACTGAATAGCACAAAAACTTTTAGGGTTCTTTTTCACTGGACTGCACTTATTCATGGTAAGAAGTTACGAATACGAACAGTGAAACACCGCGATGCACCTCTGACTGACTAATGGCTCTACACTGAACGATATTGAAACATGTCATAGAGTGTGCGAAACATTACAATCGGCAAGGCCATACATGAAATAAGTCTCGTACACACTCACAAACTTTTGTCAGCAAGTAGTGTTTGTAAACAGTTTGCGGAAAGAATTGCTGGAACACAAAGGGCTGTAACTCGAAACAAAGCGATTTCGGGGATATGTTTATATAAACTTTTTTCACTGTTTTCAGGTCCTGAATCTATCCTGAAAGTGCGTCCCACATGTTGTGAACACCTTGTGTGTATATATATATATATATATTATATACGTAAAGAACGACGCTTGTATAGGAGATATTCCGCGCAAGACGAGAAAGAGAAACAACAAATGAAAAAATGAAGTACCACCTGGGAATCGAACCCGGGATCTTCCGATTGCCGGTCAGACGCGATAACCACTACACCATGGACTCCACTCTTCCAAATGCCGTAATTCCTCTACATACTCGCAGAAACCAATGCCCAAGGGGGCACCTCCCGCTTGCCGTAACATTATATACATTCAACTGCAAAAACACGCAGTTTCTGCGAGTATGTAGAGGAATTACGGCATTTGGAAGAGTGGAGTCCATGGTGTAGTGGTTATCGCGTCTGACCGGCAATCGGAAGATCCCGGGTTCGATTCCCAGGTGGTACTTCATTTTTCATTTGTTGTTTTCTCTTTCTCGTCTTGCGCGGAATATCTCCTATACAAGCGTCGTTCTTTCGTTATTTATACTGCGTGTTCTTTGCAGTTGAATGTATATATATATATATATATTAGTGGTGGACCGGATATCCGCATCATTTTTAACATCCGCATCCGCACTTCTGACTGCGGATGTTATGCGGATATTACCTCTAATAAATTATGCAATTTACAATTAAATTAGTTTATAAAGTAGCTTATATGGCCCAGTCATGCACATTTCATGTAAAGTATTAATTATTAATGAACAAACAAATATATAAACCTCAAAATATAAATACCTGGTAACACAGAAAATTGAATGAAACTTGTTTCATTGAATTTTCTGTGGCTGAAACTCTTGAGAAAGTTATTATTTTTATCATAATGAAAACATTAATATTAATTTTAATTCATGCATTGCCTGCCATAATAGTAATATCACGAAATTTGAAAAAAATGTCATATTCATAATTTTATATATATATATATATATATATATATATATATATATATATAAGCAAACAACCACAGGGAAAAGGAAACATAAAGTCCGAGCGCTTTCGTGATATATTCACATTATCAAGGAGGAACAGAAAATAGACGGAGATTACAAAGTAAATGAGTTAAATAGACAAGCAAAAAATTCACAATCGGCACCTCAAATTAAAGGCCTTAAAGCCCTCTAAAGATTTTTTCAATTGATAACATAATCTGTAGTCTGCTAAATTACTAAATATAAAAGAAGTATACTGTATAGATGAAATTAGACAAAAAAACCAATACAGAGAACAAAAATTATTAATGGTTATTAACACTAATATTTAATTAAAGCAGGCAATTAATTGGCAAGAATTTAATGAAAAACGAATAGATAACGTAGATAACAAATAGATAACATAATCTGTAGGCTGCTAAATTACTATATAGATGAAATTAGACAAAACACCAGTACAGAAAACAAAAATTATTATAATGGTTATTAACACTAATATTTAATTGAAGTAGGAAATTAAGTGGCCCGAAATTAATGAAACAAAGGGAATGTTGCCATCGTCTTACAGATTATTACAAAATTTCTAAAACAGTCTGGAAAAAAAAAAAAAATTGTTTTCCCAAAAGCAACCCTGTTCAAAAGTCCAATAAACCCCAGCAACCAAAGATTATACACGAAAGAAATATTACAATTAAAATAGACACATAAGAATGTTAACAGTTCTTACAATAATATTTATTTATTTAACCAGGGCAAACCATTAAGGGGCAAGAATGCAGTTAAGAAAACAGTAGGCCCTTCGCCAGCTTTCTGACAATGCACGAATCTAATTTGTACAACCCAGGGCTAATATTAAGGACCAAATCCGCATTATTCTTGATCACACTTGATTCCAGTATATTTCTGCTAACAATAGATTTACTAAACCTTAATTGGAAGCATTTTTCCAATCAATGGGATGATTAGTATCTCTTACGTGAATGAAAATGGCGTTAGATTCCTGGCCACTTCTTATACTGTATTGATGCTGTTTAATACGTAACTCAAGGGTCTTACCAGTTTGGCCAATGTAAAATTTATTACATATTGTGCAAGGGATTTTATATACACAACCATGTTCACTTAAAGGGGAGTTCTTAATCAATAAATTCTTAATTACATCTAATTTTGAACGCAATATTTACGTTAAAAGTCCTCAGCAGATTCGGCAGATCAAGGAAATTTTCTCTGAATGGTAACACAAACATTTTTTGTGTTATGTTATAAGGAATCTTATCCTTTACTTCGTAGAAGGTTTTCTTTGCCATTTTTAAGGACTTATCTATAGATAAGTCCTTAAAAATGGCAAAGAAAACCTTCTACGAAGTAAAGGATAAGATTCCTTATAACACAAAAATGTTTTAGTGTTGCCATTCAGAGAAAATTTCCTTGATCTGCCGAATCTGCTGAGGACTTTTAACGTAAATATTGCGTTCAAAAATTTAGATGTAATTAAGAATTTATTGATTAAGAACTCCCTTTAAGTGAACATGGTTGTGTATATAAAATCCCTTGCACAATATGTAATAAAGTTTACATTGGCCAAACTGGTAAGACCCTTGAGTTACGTATTAAACAGCATCAATACAGTATAAGAAGTGGCCAGGAATCTAACGCCATTTTCATTCACGTAAGAGATACTAATCATCCATTGATTGGAAAAATGCTTCCAAATTAGGTTTAGTAAATCTATTGTTAGCAGAAATATACTGGAATCAAGTGTGATCAAGAATAATGCGGATTTGGTCCTTAATATTAGCCCTGGGTTGTACAAATTAGATTCGTGCATTGTCAGAAAGCTGGCGAAGGGCCTACTGTTTTCTTAACTGCATTCTTGCCCCTTAATGGTTTGCCCTGGTTAAATAAATAAATATTATTGTAAGAACTGTTAACATTCTTATGTGTCTATTTTAATTGTAATATTTCTTTCGTGTATAATCTTTGGTTGCTGGGGGTTTATTGGACTTTTGAACAGGGTTGCTTTTGGGAAAAAATTTTTTTTTTTTTTTCCAGACTGTTTGTAGAAATTTTGTAATAATCTGTAAGACGATGGCAACATTCCCTTTGTTTTCATTAATTTCGGGCCACTTAATTTCCTACTTCAATTAAATATTAGTGTTAATAACCATTATAATAATTTTTGTTTTCTGTACTAGTTTTGTCTAATTTCATCTATATAGTAATTTAGCAGCCTACAGATTATGTTATCTATTTGTTATCTACGTTATCTATTCGTTTTTCATTAAATTCTTGCCAATTAATTGCCTGCTTTAATTAAATATTAGTGTTAATAACCATTATAATAATTTTTGTTCTCTGTATTGTTTTTTTTGTCTAATTTCATCTATACAGTATACTGCTTTTATATTTAGTAATTTAGCAGCCTACAGATTATGTTATCAATTGAAAAAATCTTTAGAGGGCTTTAAGGCCTTTAATTTGAGGTGCCGATTGTGAATTTTTTGCTTGTCTATTTAACTCATTTACTTTGTAATCTCCGTCTATTTTCTGTTCCTCCTTGATAAGGTGAATATGTCACGAAAGCGCTCGGACTTTGTGTTTCCTTTTCCCTGTGTTATTTTGTGATTTTAGTGCATATATATATATATATATATATATATATATATAGTGAGTCAAAAGTCCCGCCTCCAAGGTATTTATTGCTTAGTTATTTTTGAGGTAGGACTTTCGACTCACCCTGTGTGTGTATATATACACACACACACACACACACACCTTTGATACCTTTGGTTTGCTTCCGCCCGAATTGTTCATTCTGACTCCACCTTAGACCTACAGTTTATAAACGTGGAATCCGATCCACGCCCTACCAGCAGCCCAGCGTCTTAACCCGCAAAATGAACAGACTCGTCAAAGATGCCCCGTAAAGTAGGGTGTATCATGCTCAGTGAAGCGCGAATTTCAAGAGTGACAGTATGTATTCCTATGTAAAATTAAATTTTAAGAGGGGTTTGTTTTCTTGAACTTTTGCTAAAAATCACGTTTAAGTGTTCAGATTTCCACTTTTTCGTTTTCTGGTTATGTAAAGAACAGCTGTGCAGGACACACTGTAGTACAAATGTAACAGACCAGTTTCTTACCAAACAAAACCATTGTAACAGCTGTTATAGGCTACTAGAGTTTCACTGTGATAATTTTCTGTGTTTCACATACAAAGCTTGGTGAAGATTGTGTAGCCACCATGGCTAAGCAAGGACAAAAGACCAGAAAAGTTCTGGTTCAAAGCTGAGTGATCTGGTGGGTCCAGGCAAGCAGTTATTTCCCACAGAAGTTCCAACCTGGAGAGCTGTGTTTCAGAGAGGAATCCTCCTCCAGGAAGAGAAGATGCTTCTGGATGATATGAAGAGAGCTCAGTACCCTCTGCAAGATTTGGCTAAGGACTTGGCATCACTGGTACTGGCAGAGTGGCGCAAAAGCAATGCCACGTTCACTCCTCCTGTGATCATTCAAGAGAGATCCATTCCCAGGAAGATTCTTGTCAGGTGGAATGAAATGATTGACCTAGTGAATGGCAGAGTGAAGGCTGCAAAGAGAGAGAAGAAAATATCTGAAGTTGATACATTGTTTGACATAACCTACGGACATGATATCCTCTCTGTGAAACTGAAGCACCTGGCTGCTCTGACTGTGCTGCTAGAGTTCATGTCAACTGTGACTGTCCTCTGCCTCAGAAGATTCAAAAGCTAGAGCTAGAGTGGCTCCATTACCAGATGATCAAAACCTCAGAAGTTTCTGGCTTCCGGATGGCATCTGTTGATGTGAAGGAAACAGTGAAGCAGGTGAAGGCTGCTAAGAGGAAGGAGGAAGAACAGAGGGGAGCTGAGAAGAGAAACAGAAAAGTGGAAGAAAAGGAGCTACTGCTTAGAGCTGATGATGGTGATGATGATGAAGATGAGGTGACTTCCTTGCAAGAGCCTCCAGGCAGAGCAGCTCCAACTGCCGACACAGATTTTTCCAGTACTGCACCAGGCACAAGCTCCAGTGTCAACACTGGCAAAGTCTCCACCTCTGCCAGGAGGAACTACATAGATATCTCAAGCACTGCTGCGGCTGCAGTCAGGTTCAAGGTGGCAAACACTCCTGCAGCAGCTATTGCAACTGGTTTCTTGCAAGATCTCATCAAAGCTGGCCATCTATCTGCTGATAAGGCATATCTAGCTGTTGACAGGATGAAGATGTGGAGGGGCAAGGAGTCTGTAATAGGTGCCTCGGTGGAGGCCCTGGAGAAAAGGACAGAGGGAGAGGAGATCAAATGAATTTTCTTTGATGGAAAACAAGACAAGAAGACAAATATCATGAGGTGCAATGAAGAAACTGGCCGCTTCCATCCTGATATTACAACTGAAGAACACTATAGTGTTATCTGGGAACCTGAGGGGAAGTATCTCTTCCATTGTACACCAGAAGAACCTGAAGGAAATAAGAAACCTGCACTGAAGATAGCTCAAGCTCTGTTTGAGTGGATTAGTGCTCATGGTGCTAAAGATACTATTGTGGTCCTTGTTGGTGACTCCACCAACACAAACACAGGACCTGATGGAGGAGCCATCACTCACTTAGAGAGACTGCTAGGTCACAAGTGTCTCTGGCTGATATGCCAGTTGCATATTAATGAACTCAGCCTCAGGCACATGATCATCAAGCTTGATGGTCCCTACACGCACAAGTCTTGGTTCAGTGGCCCAATAGGAAAACTTTTGGAGAAGATCAATGACATACCTGTCAACTTTAGCTTCAAGGCTCTGCCAGGAGAAGAAGATATAATTGAACTGCCAGAAGACATTGTACAGAACCTTAGCACTAACCAGAAGAACTGCTACCCACTGATCAAAGCTCTCAAGACAGGAGATTTGAGCAAGGAAGTTGCTGGTCTGAAGTGTGGCCCACTGAATCAGTCACGCTGGCTGACTACAGGTGAGGCTCTGTTGATGCTGTGGATGAGGCAGCATGGTCTGAAGGGGGAGGTGTTGAAGAAGCTGGAGGTGCTGCTGAAGTTCCGCCTGGACTTCTACTTCAAGATGTATTTTGAGATCAAGGTGAAGCACCACATGAGGTATGGACCTCACCATATTGTGACCGCTCTGGGACTGCTGAGAAGCCAGACCTCTGAAGTCAGGAACATAATCACTCATGTGATAGTTCGTGGAGCATATCATGCTCACAGTGAGAACCTCATTGCCTCTCCTGTGCAGTGAGGATGAGGAGGAGAGGGCATGTGGGGTTGAGATGATCAACAAGATCAGAGGTAAGTCTGAGTATGGAGACATGAGTCTGAGAACTCATAGAAACCCTAAACTGAATTTTGATGGCACTTCTCCAATTACTCTGATTAATTGGGATAAGGAGAAACTGTATGAGCCACTCTTCACTTGTAAGATGTCAAGAGGAGAAGATGAGGAGCTTCTCAGGTCTCCACTTGAAGTTGAGAACTTCTCAGGTCTCCACTTGAAGTTGAGAACGTCTCAGTTCACACTCAAAGCTGTGAAAGAGCAGTCCAGGAAGTTTCAGCTGCAGCTCATGCAGGTATGGGCAAGAGAGAAGAGATGGTTTTGTTCGTGCTAGGACCGATCACAGAGAATTGTTGCCAGTTTTCAAGTCAAAGCAAGACATTATGAACATGTTTTAGATCTCTACAAGACCTGCTAGACAAATCAAGATGCTTTCAGAAGAAAAATCTCAAAACATTCAGTTGACCAGCATATTATTACAAGCTGGGGTGGAGGAGGGACTTATACAAATATTAAAGAAGAATTGCAATTGCAAAAAAAAGGTTGAACGTCACAACAGCTTGCGGAAAGGTGGGGGCAGCTGCCATCACACTCAGTGATGCCGAAAGAAAAGAAAAATTGGTGGAGGCGTTTCTAAAAAAAGAAAATGCAAGACCAAGAAAGAAGAACAAAAGGATTCTGCCTGATGAAGAGAACAGCCGCGAAATGTGGCGTCTAGGAGACTAAAAATCATACAATTCCTTAGTTTTGGGCCATTTGGGTGATTCTGGTTATTTTTGGGGTTATGAACCACTTTGGCTGATCTTAAATGGGTCCAAGCCTGCCCCTAGAAATGCTTAAGGTGTATGTGAACAATATGGAACATATGGAGGTCATTTGAGGCTACCAAGTCTTTGAAATTGGCCAAAAAATCCCATTTTTCGACAAAAAAGTGCGATTTTGAACACTTAAATGCGATTTTTCGCAAAGGTTACAAAAGACGAACCCCTCTTAAAATTCAATTTTACATAGGAATACATACTGCCAAGCTTGAAATTCCAGGTTTTTCAATATTCGTTCCCCCACAGTATAATTTTAAATTCATTAATATTAATTCTGCCATTTATAATTTTTGTCCCTACAAAGAACGACTCCCCGCCTTTCTTCCAACCGTGAACACTAGGGTGGAGTGAAAAACGCAAAAGTGCCATGATCAAAATTGAGGAAGGTCTAGATAGTTGTCTTTTGTCCAGGATTAAACTTTAAAACAGATTTTGGGTGGTTGCATACAAAACTGTGACTTCTACCGGCCAATTTATACAAATCGTATGTGCGCGCGACCAAAATTTGAACCCAGTGACCTATCTCGAGTTCTGGACATGATAGAAAGACAATTTAAAAACTGTTTATGATGTATTTTTTTTTAACTCTGAAGCAGATTAAATTATTTGCAGAGAGCTGCAGGCTCAATAATGCATCAAAAATTTCATATTTATATTATTTTTGTCCAAAAATTGCAATTTTCGTTGGGGAATGAGTCTGTGCTTGAAAATCTGTGACTTCCATCAAGAATTTTAACTGTCACTGCTTCTTAACATCCTACCTACTATGCAGTATTTTTTGGCAATAAGGTTATCAAAATACATGTATTTATCAATTCTATAAATTCAACCTGAAAAGAAAAATATAAAATATAATTTAAAATAAAAAACAAAATATTTGGAGAAAAAGGACCGAAAAATTGCATTTTTTGAGCAAAAATGACGACATATGGATTTTTTTATGCATTATTGAGCCTGCAGCCCTCTTCAAATGTTTTAATCTGCTTCAGAGGTAAAAAATACATCATAAACAGTTTTTAAATTGTCTTTCTATCATGTCGAGAACCCGAGATAGTTCACTGGGTTCAAATTTTGGTGGCGCCACGTCCAATTTGTATAAATTGGCCAGTAGCAGTCAGTCTTGTATGCAACCACCCAAAATTGGTTTTAAAGTTTAATCCTGGACAAAAGACAACTATCTAGAGCCCCTTCAATTGTGATCCTGGCATTTTTTATTTTTTCACTCCACCCTACTGAACACTCCGCCTCTCGTAATCATAGTGAATAGACCTGACCGCTTAATAAACATCAATCAACTTGTTATTTTGTCATTCCAGTCCATCGAATTCGATAGGAAGATTATAGGGTCACTGTGTATTAAAAACCTTAGCGCTTCTTTGAATATGCAAAATTTATCAGTTAAACGATTGGTTTCATAAAGTTACAATGTACCAACCAACCAATTCTCAACCTTAATTCTTTTCTCTTTCCAGGCTTAGACGATGTGTGCCTATAATATTTCACCCTCCCCATTTTTTTTTACTGTTTTTCTTGTTATTTTCTATTATTTAATATTATAGATTTTTATAAATGTATACTTCTTGTATTCCTTTTTTATTTCTTTTTGTATTCCTTTTTGTATTCCTCCGTAACTTTGTCAGTTAATATTGTAAATTATTGTTTTCCTACACTTCATTTTTCGTTGATTTTAATTTTTATTTTAACTTTTTGTATTATTTTATTTTTTTAGTTTAGTTCTTTACTGAAGATGATCCCTGCCAAGGATCGAAACATGTATAATAAATGCTTGGAACCCTCGCCTTGGTCTCCATATTCCTCATATACTGTATATTTATTTATTTATTTATTTATTTAGTCTTAGCAGTGGGTAGGTTTTTTTTATTCTTATTACTTTTTTCAGTACGTCTTATTTTTTCTCTCTCTTTTAATCATAATTTTTAGTCTGTTTGTTTTTAAATGTATTATGGTTTGATTTATCTTATCACTTATTACCTTCAAGAATATTGTACTTTGTTACGGGATTTATATCCTGCCGATAAAGCTTATCATTATCATTATTACAGTGTTTTGCTCAGGATTTGATAAGGGCAAGGTGCACAAGACAAAAAAGGGCAATTATGCCGAAAAAGAGCAACTATGAGTGAAAAGACCAATTTTCAGGGCACATTTTGGCCTCAAACATGGCACAATTTTTATAAGGGCGAAAAAAGGTCAAGGTGTCATTTACAAATCTGAATAAAGGCAAGGCGTCGCGACAGGCTGAAGTGGCCTAGGCAAAACACTGTATCATATATACCAGAAGCTTCGTTAGAACATTGGCCCTCTATGTACTTGGTAATGATGCTGCGAGTTGCTCGTACCCTTAAAAGATGTATGGGCGGAGTGGTACTTTGTCAAAAACAGTGAAACCTTTCTTCTATCTTTTACTTAATCGATTAACATATGTGTCATAAGGTGTGATAATATATATATATACAGTATATATATATATATATATATATATATATATATATATATATATATATATATTGTGTGTGTGTGTGTGTGTGGAAGTGAGTTACACTCCTGAGGAAAAGGCGGAGGCCTTTCCTCCAGTTAGTGGTTGATTATGAAAATCAATTGTAAAATATTGTATGAATACAGTAATAAGTATGTTATTTTTTGGGTATTTTTAACCCCTCTCTCTCTCTCTCTCTCTCTCTCTCTCTCTCTCTCTCTCTCTCATGAACAACAACAATCTTTTTACCTCGAACCAACGTGACTTGCTCTACTGCGGTACACTGCTGCACACGTACTTATTTCATCTTATACGTATACGAGATTCATTGCCCGTGCGTTATATCACCTATCTCCTCCGATTTACCACGCACTCGTATCCCATAACCATTTTGCGTTCTGTTCTTCAGTGTTAGAATACACTCTTGAGATATTTACTTTGAAGAAAAGTAATTCAGTTCGTTATACGGTTTTCCTCATTCCGGTCTCATTCCACATTCAGTTCCAACTTGGAGTTTCATTTAAAATCTGACAGAATACGAAATTATATCCTGCGGCAACTTTTTAAAACTGACTTATACTTCTATATACGGTACGCGTATAGGCGTATAAAGAAACGTGTGTATATACACACAAGAATCAGGTTTATAATACTATATAACAAACATGCTGATGTGTGTGTATATACATATTGTAAATTCCTTAAGAGGCTTTAAAGTTTTTACATCTTTTTACTTATTTGAAATAAAACAGAATAGTGAACGACCTTATAAAACTTGCCTATCAAGGTCGTTTTTTGGACTACGTTAGTTTATAGATGAAAATGGTGAAGCTGAAGATAAATAATTCTACTTTTCGTGTTTAATCTGGTCTAAATCGGTTACAAAAGTAAGATGAAAGTTCCGAACCCATTAACTTGGGGTAAAGTATTTTTTATAAGAATACGTGGCCAGTAAATATAAGAGATGTTCCTGTAGACCAGGGGTTCTCAACCAGTGGGTAATTTACCCACAAAGGGGTAATTTGGATATCCAGCGTGGTAATGTAAGCCATACCTATTTTATTTAAGAGTCGTGTTTAAAGACAATTGCATGATTATAAAACAACTTCTTTAACTTTTGGTTAATTTACGCGTCATTAGGGGTAAACGGGGTGAGCGCCAATGCTTCAGGTGGATAATGGAAGTAAGTCGGGTGAGAACCCTTGCTATAGACCAACAATCTGTGTTTACGAAAGAAACGGTAAAATAACTTACCCGCGACTCATTGGATTGAAACTATGGAATGATTTTAGTGCTGATATTAAAGATAAAAAACGTTTCAAGCGGAAACCCTTTTAAAAAAAATAAGTTAAAAATCTCGATTAATAATGGAATACTGATAAAAAATCTAGGATTAAACGTACGTTACTCTGTTGCTTGTCCATTTCCCATATATCGTGTATTATTCGTTTCATTTCTCGTGTTTGACTGTCGTTTCTTTGTAGTGTAATGGCATCATATCAGTCATAATGATTTTATCCATATTTGTTTCGTATCTATAATAATAAATTAAGTTTAATATATATATATATATATATATAATATATATAATATATTATATATATATATATAATATATATATAACACAGTATATACTGTAGTCTTACTATTAGTTCGTCCGGATTTCATGAAAGAGGATTATGTCGTTAGTCTAGACTTCTGCGAACAGTTTATAATGAAAATCAGGTGGAGTTGATATTCAATAGAGTACGTATGTTTACACACACACACACACACACACTTTTTGTAGTAGTTAACATTTTTAGATGAAGTGGCATTTATCTCAGTGACAATTTTAACTTTCAAAATTGTCGCATTTGGAACCAAAAAAATAAATAATAAAAGTTTTTTGGCATCACGAAACTCCTAAAGTGGCTGTGTGATGCGTCTTACGAAAGTCACAGATCATTGGGCGTTTCCTTTTTAAGAAGGCGACCATAAGTAGAGAGCGATATCCTGCAATGCTGCAGAACTTCTTTCTCACTTTCTCTATGGCCTTAAACCATTTATACCAAACAACTTCCCAACAACACGGAGCTCCCTTCCATTATCTTTGAATGATAAAGAATTTTTGAGCCATACCTTCATAAGAAAATAATTGGGAGAGAGATAAACTTTCGTGGCCTCAACGATCACCCGACTAACTCCTTTACACTTCTTTCTTTTTTTGTGGGATCTCGCTAAGAACATCGTTTACGCCACAAAGCCTCATTATTTTGCGGGACCAAAGACCCAAATCCAAACAACACTCCGTCAAGTTACGTAGAAAAAATCGAAAACGTATTTCAATCCCTGCAAAATAAGATCGAACCTCGTAACCACCCCCTTCCCCTTTATTATTTTGTTATTATTACGTTCCTAAGATATGTCCTTTGATTGCCTGCATGGTTAAAAGGATTGTCATTGTACTTATTCTCCTTTTATTGTCACGGTAAATTTAAAGTAGTATCGGAGGACACTAAAATCTTATCAGATATTTCATAGGAAAGGATTTCAAAGGACGTCCTTTGAAATTCTGTCCTTTATTTAAAACACGAATAAATGCAGAGAATTCTTCAGATTGCGAAGCCGATGTCGGTTATAAATGAACTTAAAAGACATTGTATCATAAATTATATGAAAATGAAGCTCTTCTTTTTGTATTCGTTACAATAGTGCTTGACTTAATTATTACGTTTGTATCGTTTACACCAACACACTGTCGGTGACTAGGAATTTTTCTTTTGTAGATGTTCCTTACGTCCTTTACAGGATAAAGGAATTGCTGATATATATATATATATAATATATAATAAGTAGGGCGACCCAAATTTAATAAAGTTAATAATAAGGTTAAAAATTTGCTATTAGGTTAATAAAGTTAATATTTTAGTTATGGTTAATAAAGTTAATAAAATTATTAATAAGGTTAAAAATTTGCTATTGTTAAGTTAAAACTTTCGTGATGGATTAATAAAATAAAATTAACAAAAATGTGGAGTGAAACTGCGTAAGCAAATAAATGATTTCCGGTTCTCTAACATGATGTTATATGCGTTCTGGATTCTTATTTACATAGAGTCTGTACATTGATTAATGATGATTATACAAGCTGATTATGCATTATTTCTACATTACTCTTTCGTTATTTATCGACGTAGTGTTTTTCCGAGCTTTTCTACATTTGGTAGTTAGGCGTGTATTCGTACAATATGTGAATACTACGTGAATATTATTATGTTTTGGCTTTTGTTGTTAGAATCTGTTCAGTAGTACCATAAATCATGTTTAATTAACTATATTAGTTATATATACTATATTAATTTTGTTTATCTTTTTTGGCAGAATATATAAATTTCAAACATGCCTAAAACTGCGAAATCAGCTTTTGCGAAAATCGAGCCAATTAATTATTACTAGCTATCCTGGTGAATTTGTCCAAACTCCAACAACACAATTGTTTTGCAACTGGTGTCGAGTTGTCGTCAACCGCGAAAAACGCCATTTCGTAGAAATTCACAGAAATGTGATGCGTTTTATTATATTATTAGTGTTAATATTTATCCACAAATAAGTTGCAAATAAAATTTTTTAGGTTAAATAAAGTTAATAATTGGTAAGAATAAAGTTACTAATTTCAATTTTTTAGATTAAAATTGGGTCGCCCTAATCATAAGGTTTCATAATATATATACACAGGGTGTCCCATAAGTCCGGCATCATAGGAGAAATTCATATTTTTCTATTTCTACAAATCATAATTCATATTTTTCTTATGCTCGGGATGCCAATTTCCCGTCCACCATTCTGTTCAGTGACGAGGCTGTTTTTTATGGAAATGGTGAGGTAAATCGACAGAACACCCGCAACTGGTCTGAAAACAACCCTCACTGGTATACTTCTTCAAAGGAACAAGGTGCATCTAGGGTGATGGTATGGTGTGGCATTTGGAAGGATCGCATCATAGGCCCCCTCTTTTTCGATGAACATGTCACTGGAGGCACCTACCTACGTATGCTCAAGCAAGAAGCATTTCCCAGTGTCTTGAACGAAGAAGGAAATTTCCCAACATGGTTCCAGCAAGACGGCGCTCCCGCACATTACAGCACCCAAGTAAGGGAATACCTGTACCAACAATTCCCTGGTCATTGGATAGGACGTCGAGGGCCTGTGGAATGGCCAGCTAGAAGTCCGGATCTCACGCCACTAGATTTTATCTCTGGGGCCACTTGAAAGCGCTGGTATACGCAGAGAAAATTTGGAGTGTTGAACATTTGCGGCAGCGCATTATTGGGGCATGTAACACCATTACTCCTGACATCATTCACCGTGTGCTTGCTGACTGGGTATCACGTCTGAATTTGTGTATTGAAAACAATGGTGGACATATTGAGCAAGTTCTGTAAATAAAAGCTTTTGTTTGCCTTTTTTATTATTTTTCCTATGATGCCGGACTTATGGACACCCTGTATAATTGAAGGTGCTTCATTTTTATAGGGATCAAATTTTTTTTTTCTAAATGTTCATTGTTCACCCGTCATTAGGTTTCAGGTAGAGGGGAAACTCCCCTACCAAATTTCAGCTCAATCAATAAACATTTAGAGGTCGCTTAGTGGCTTGAGAGTTTTCCCCTTTAGGTCGTACCAGTACCCTGACCTGATCATTGTTGTAAAGGCGTGTGACACGTTAATTGGTAAAAATATAAAAGCATGTTGGTTTACGTCGTCGTCGTCGGCCTAGGCAAGCTACGGCTTGGGACCGTAGCGCATCTATCCGGTATAGGTTAACCTGGATGATGTAGCCATAAGCACTGCCGCTAGTTAAGTGCCAACCAGTGATTATCTCACTAGCCGTATTGAGTCCGTTAGGCGAAACTGCGACAGTACCAAAGGTGGAAAATATAACCCTTGGATTTCTATTGTTTATTTGTAAAATGGACATGGTATTAGATTAAAATAAATATTTGAATATAAATAATTAACTGACAATTGTGATATATAATTAATTATGTTTACATACACTAAAATAATATAGTATACATAAAATTAGTATTAATGTGGTTTACAATTGAATTATGAGGGGTAACTAATTTAAAATGAATTTATAGCTATTCCGAAATTCAAGACGGTAAAATTAACATTTATCTTGAAACTAAAATAAGAGTATTCACTACACACTCCCCCACCAGAGAGGAAGTTCAAAGAGTTCCGAACGACACTGATTTCCCCTGGACCTTTTTGGTAGCTACATGTACCTCGCTTAAGGTTGATTCCAAAAACGCAGGCTTAAGACGATCGATAGAAACCTTGTCGACCTTGGAACCGCGCTGGATGAGAAATGATTTGCGCGTACGTCGGAGAACTTCATAGGGCCCGTCATATGGACATTGGAGAGGCCGTTTTGGGAGAGGTACACGAACGAAAACGTGGGTGCAAGACTGGAGGGCTGGGGAAACAAAGATGCTCTGTTGGCTAGTCAATCGAGGGGGAACAGGCTGAAGGGACTGCATGTGAGAGGAAAGTGTTTGAGCGAATTCCGTAGGATCACATGACTTATCCCCTGCAGTGAAGTAGCCACCTGGTAGCCGCAGTGTTGTTCCATAGACTAGTTCAGCCGCTGTAGTCTTCAGATCATTCTTAAATGCAGAGCGAATACCAAGCAACACGAGTGGAAGCTTATCCATCCAATGGGAGTCTTCGTGACACATAAGGGATGACTTCAGCTGGCGATGGAAGCGTTCGACGAGGCCGTTAGCTTGCGGATGATACGCACAGGTATGCGCATGTACTGTACCCAACAAGCTGGTAAACTTCTTCCAAAGCGAAGACTCAAATTGGCGACCTTGGTCAGTGATGACTTTTGTCGGCAATCCAAATCTTGATACCCATCCATGAAGAAAGGCTCTTGCAACAGTGTCCGCTTGGATATCAGGAAGTGGGATGGCTTCAGGCCATCTGGAAAAGCGGTCGAGACAGGTGAGCAGATAACGTTGGCCTTGAATCACTGGAAGAGGGCCAACAATGTCTACATGAATTACCTCAAATCGCTGGGATGGGGGCGGAAATGCGTCAAAGGGGGACCTGGTGTGCCTTTGGACTTTGGCACGCTGGCAGGCAAGGCACGTTTTGGTCCAATGTTTGACATCCTTCCGCATCGAGGGCCAAACAAAGCGAGAGGTAACCAGGTGTTGCGAAGCACGGATACCAGGATGGGAGGGCTTATGAAGATCCGTGAAGACTGCTTTTCTGTGACATGGAGGGACATAAGGGCGAATAGCAGCTGTTGATACGTCGCAATAGAGGGGCACAGACAATCCTGGCATACTCATTTTCTTGAGGGAAAGTGAGTGAGTGGAGTCTTCTCTGAGCAGTTCTTGTAGTTCCGTATCCTTATCTTGATCCTGTGCAATAGCATTCCACAGTGTAGAGCTGAGGGTAACAGAAGTAATCTCTATTCTTGAAAGTGCATCCGCTGGAGTGTTCAAGACACCTTTGATGTGGCGGATATCTGTGGTAAATTGCGAGATATAATCGAGTTGCCTGATGACTCTGGGAGAGTGGTTACAGCTGTTTTTATTGAAGACAGTGACCAAAGGTTTGTGGTCGGTAAAAACACAAAACTCTCGGCCTTCAAGGAAATGTTGAAAATGTTTCACGTTTAAGTAAATAGCAAGAAGTTCACGTCCGAAAGCACTATAACGCGTTTGGGCTGGCTGCAGCTTTTTCGAGTAAAACGCGATGGGTGCTTGTTGACCGTTAATGGTTTGTTCCAACACTCCACCGATCGCAACATCTGATGCATCGACCGTCAGAGTTAGGGGGGCATCACTGATAGGAAATGACAGAGACAATGCACTATTGATAGCATTTTTGGCATTGTCGAACGCCTGTAAACTATCGCTACACCATACCAATTTCGTTACCTTGCGTTTGTGTGTGATCATAGCGTGTAGAGGAGCAAGAACACTAGCACAGTTTTTAATGAACTTGTGGTAATAATTTACCAAACCTAGAAACCGACGTAACTCACGCTGATTACTTGGCATAGGGTAATTTTTTATCACTTCACACTTGTCCTGAAGGGGGGTAATTCCGTGCTGCGAAATCGTGTGACCAAGAAATTCCAAGGTTGGCTGTGCAAACACACACTTAGATGCATTAATAGTAACACCGTATTGTTCTAAGCGTTGAAAGAGGAGTGAAAGATGTTCCTTATGTTCCTCTTCCGTTGAGCTGGCCACAAGCAAATCATCGATGTAGGCATAAACAAAGTCTAAGCCTCTGGTGACCTCATCTATAAACCTCTGAAAGGTTTGCGCAGCATTCCGTAGCCCGAACGGCATCTTCACAAATTCGAATAACCCAAATGGTGTACAAACTGCAGTCTTGGGAATATCCGAAGGCTCTACGGGAATGTGGTGGAAAGCCTTAACGAGATCTATTTTACTGAAGATAGATTTGCCGTGGAGAAGAGAAGTAAAGTCTTGGACATTTGGTACCGGATATCGGTCCGGGATGGTTGTCGAATTCAAAAACCGGTAATCCCCACATGGTCTCCAGTCTCCTGACTTCTTCTGGACCAGGTGTAGGGGAGAGGACCAACTGCTTTTGGAAGGTCTTATTATCCCAAGATCCAGCATAAGCTGGAATTCCGATTTGGCAGCTTTCAGTTTGTCCGGGGCAAGACGTCTGGGTTTTGCAAACACAGGGGGACCTTTTGTGTAATGTGATGGGTAATGGTGTGCTTAATGGTATCACCCATCTGCATCGGTTGAAGAATTCCTGGATATCGCTGGAAAAGGCACTGGTACATGGAATTAGGGGGAACGAGGGAAAGTGCAGAGTTCGAGGTGTCCGAAGGGCAACCTGTTTGGCAAGAACAGAAAGCAGTGTGGCCTGGTCGCATAAGCGTCGCTTGTCAAGATCCACCAGGAGTTTGAAATGCTGGAGGAAGTCAGCGCCGATTATGGGATGCCGCACTTGAGCACAGATGAAAATCCACTTGAAGGATCGGTGAAGGCCCAAGTTTAGTTCACGCGACTGAGTACCGTACGTGGGTATGCGTGAACCGTTAGCAGCGTATAGAGGCGGAGATTCCGAGTGCGTATGACCAGATTTTTGAGGGAATACACTGACTGACGCTCCGGTATCGACCAAGAAATTGACACCAGAGTTCCTGTCCTTTATGAATAACAGGTTGGCAGTGCGAGTACTAGACGCCATTAGGACTCGCTGCTGGGGTTTTCCGACGAAAAATTGCAAGGGGAGATGCACTTCCTAGCCTTCTTTCCAAATTTAGCGTGGTAGAAGCAGATCTTCCCGGAACTCGAACGATGCCTCTTCGTAAATCTTGACCGAGAATGGCTTCTTTGCCGTTGATTTTGTAGCAGAGAACAAACGTGGTTGAGTTGTTGACTTAACTCTTTCACTTTCAACTCCAGTTCCGATTGTGTGTTCACGTTGTTGACCGGAGCTGTGTCAATCTCCACTACTTTGTCGGCAGTTTCTGCTAGTTTATCAACTGGAGTAGCAGGATCCATAGTGGCCAAGACACGCTGAGCTGATGGAGGAAGTTTCTGCAAGAACAACTGTCTAAAGATGTCCTTATCGAAGGTTTTGCGCGTTCGCCTAGAGCGCACTGCATAGCCCTCAGCATTTGAGTGGGCTTACGGTCTCCAAGTTCTTCTTTTGAGATTAACTGATGTAGTTTCTCACGCTCGGAGACAGTGGTGCGGCACAGGATGGCAGACTTCAGATCGTTGTATGGGTCCTCACTCGTGGAAGTAGACACGATGACGTCACGGACTTCAGAGATGATGCTCGCTGGTAGAGAGGACAAAACATGATCGTATTTCGTCCTGCTAGCGGTGATCCTTCCCAAGTTGAATTGTGATTCCACTTGGTGGAACCAAATAAATGGATCACCCGGCCAGAAGACGGGGAGCTTTACGCTCAAGTGGGAGATGGCACCAGCGTCGTCAGGCATCTTCTCCTATGCTTGCTGACGTACAAGCAAGACGACAAGTTACCAACGAAGGAGTGGAGGTTGAGACGAGCGCAGGCACAGAGCGCACGGGCAGGTGAGGGGCAGAGGGCACGAGCGACATTACAGTCTGGTCCTAGTCGCTCGGGTGAAGGGGGTGGTGGGCACGAACGACGTTTCAGTCTGGTCCTAGTCGCTCGGGTGAAGGGGGTGATGGGCACGAACGACGTTACAGTCTAATCCTAGTCGTTCGGGTAAAAAGGGGGGAACCCAACTCCGGGGGTCACCAATTGTTGGTTTACGTCGTCGTCGTCGGCCTAGGCAAGCTACGGCTTGGGACCGTAGCGCATCTATCCGGTATAGGTTAACCTGGATGATGTAGCCATAAGCACTGCCGCTAGTTAAGTGCCAACCAGTGATTATCTCACTAGCCGTATTGAGTCCGTTAGGCGAAACTGCGACAGTACCAAAGGTGGAAAATATAACCCTTGGATTTCTATTGTTTATTTGTAAAATGGACATGGTATTAGATTAAAATAAATATTTGAATATAAATAATTAACTGACAATTGTGATATATAATTAATTATGTTTACATACACTAAAATAATATAGTATACATAAAATTAGTATTAATGTGGTTTACAATTGAATTATGAGGGGTAACTAATTTAAAATGAATTTATAGCTATTCCGAAATTCAAGACGGTAAAATTAACATTTATCTTGAAACTAAAATAAGAGTATTCACTACAAGCAGATTTTATACCCCAGGCACCCCAAAGCCTAACGTTATAGCGGAGGAGAGACTCTAAAGTGACGATTTTTCCATACTTTGTGAAGTGACAGATTTCAAAGGTTAACCTTGGTTTTGCTTCCGCCCGAATTGTTCATTCTGACAAAGGTTAAGCTCGTTACTCCATCTTGGACCTACAGCTTACGTGAAATCCGAACCACGATCCACCACGGGTGGTCAGAAATTACAAAGTCCTTGCCCGGACTCAATTTCACGACCTCCCGATCAGCAGCAGCCCAGCGTCTTAACCTCAAAGCCACCTAGGGTACCCATTTAACTACTAACCTATTTTTTCTGGAAGGATAAACAGCTGAGTAAGCTGCGCGTGGAATGCTTTCGCCAGAATCGAACCTGCTGCCGTGGATTCGTAGTCAGTGATGCTAACCAGTACACCACACGAGGTTACACTTTAAAAGTTTTGTATTTTTTTATTAACTAAAATAAGAACATAAAATTTTTGCTGTACTTTCTCTAGACATGGGGAATTCGTCCACTACTGCAAAACATGCTGTATGTGACGTCCTCTAAGCTCACGATACTTTCGACGGAAGAGTCCTGTCCAACAGATTTCCCGCGATTTAGGATAAAGGAATATTATGGCCACCAACATCAAACAGATCTAAACCCGTATGACTTTATTTGCGGGATTATTTAAAAGATTGAGCGTTTAAACAGAATCCACACAATGGAAGAATGGAAAGTATGAATTGAACGAGGAATTTTTCAGATTTCAACAGATACTCTTTCCAGAGTACCGCAAAATTTTGTTGTTCGTGTGCAAAGAGTTAATGAGCTGAGAGGACATAACATAGAGCATGTTTTGCACCAGGGGAACTAATTCCCCATGTGTAGAGAAGGTGCGGTAGAAATTTTATGCTTTTACTTCAATTAATATAAAAAATACAAACCTTTTAAAGTGTCAATGTTTAAAAAGAATCACTATATATATATATATATATATATATTTATTTATTGCGAATTCTTCGAAGGGCTTTAAAGTTTAATAGCTTTTCACCTCATACCTCATATACAGCAGTTATATATCGATATATACCTGCGCATGGGGTGGGGAGGTTTCCACCCCACCTGAGCAGTGAAAGAGTGGGGAAGAAACCTATCTTCAGTAGCTAATGATATATAGTTTATATGCTGAATTATATTCATAAAGCCTAAGGGAAGACTGCATCTTATAGATGTACAGACTCCAAAATTCTTAAGTCTGACACATTATATACTAATTCAACATCTAGTGAGCCTCGGAGTTCCTTGGGAAGGAGACCATAAATGTCCCCACTTCTGGCTCTCCCGCTACCAATACCGGGAACGCAGACTCGGGCAGCGGGGCTGGTACTGCCCATTCGAGATGTTCTAGGCCTCTGCTTGATTCACTTTTCATAAAACTCTGCGACTGCGACATTCGTGGCCTTTCGTCATATTTTCAATCTGTTGAACACCACCTCTTTTCTTCTGAACCTCACCTTCTCTTCCTCGCTGAAACTCAGGTGTCTGGGACGACTGACAGCAACCCCTTTTCTGTACCCTCCTACTTTCTCTATATTTAATGTCATTCCAAAGGTGGATGTTGCGTATATGTACGCAATGACCTAACTTGTTCTCGAATCTTCCGAATTCTTACCCTCTGGCTACGGCTTACATGCCAATCTCAAACTAAATGCGCTGTCTATCTTTCTCCTAATTCTACTGACTCCAAAATTCCTTGACTACCTCACTTCCAAAGTGGAATACATTCTATTCCACTCTCCTTTTGCTGAAATCTCCATTTTATGAGAGTACAGTGTTCACAACCACCTTTGGCTTTCCTCCCATTTCACTGACATCCCTGGTAAACTAGCTTACAACTTCTCTGTGCTAAATGACATAGAGCAAATTGTACAGCACCTTACTCGTATCCCCGATCACCTTGGAGATACGACCAACATTCTGGATTTTTTCTCACCACTCCTCCTTCTTCTTACTCTGTCAAACTTTTTTCTCCGTTGGGCCCCTCCAACCACAATCTTATAGCTGTTTCCTGTTTTATCGCTCCAATTCGGCCTTCGGATCCTCCCAAGAGGAGACGCCTTTGGCACTTTGACGCCGCTGATTGGGAGGCCCTTAGGCAATACTTCTGTGATTTCCCATGGAATGATTACTGCTTCCGTGGCCGGGGCCCCTCCGAGTGTGCTGAATACATCAAGGAGGTGATTCTCTCGGGCATGGAGGCGTACATTCCAATTTTTATTCCTACTACTAATGCAAAAATGCAAAAAAAAAAAAAAACATGGTTTAACTTTGCGTGTTTTAATGCAGAGTGATGAAAGCCAAGGACTTGAGGCAGATTTAGGCATTTTCAAAATATCAGTATCTGAAGGAAATAGTTTCTTAAATGTATTGCAGTTTAGATAAATACATCACAATCTGAGCTCCCTGTAACTCAGTGGTCTCCGTGTTGGACTCTGGACGATGAGACTGGAGTCGCTCGCAGTTGTTGGATGTAGGTTTGGATTGAGTTGACCACTTACACTGTTAATGCTCGGGTTCAGGTGACCCATGGGGCACTCACCCCCACACAGTGGGGAAATGAGTTTCCAGGTTGTTATTATGGTTTTGTCAAAAGAAAAAAATACGGCACTGAAATCCCGTGTCCATTTAAAAACATCCTCAAATAACATACTCTGAGAACTGCAGGAGGGCGGATATTCTTTATTCAAGCACGATAGTACATCTTGCCACATAGCTAAAATTGTGAGAGAACGGTTTATGAAAAAAACACATTTCAGCTTTGGAATAAACTGGTAACTCTCCTGACCTCAGTGTGATTGACGACCTGCGGAAACTTCTGAAGGTGAAGGTGTCTGAAAAGAAGCAGGATCTCACGAAGATATGTGTTTATTCTAGGAAAACGGTTTGGTAGTGCGAATTAGCCCTGGAATTTGGTCAAAATCTTATCATCCATGCCCAACATGATCAAAGCAAAGACTAATATAAGGAAGGAGCCATTAAATATTAAACCCACAATAAAAATGTATTCTTAACATTTTACTCGATTCCAAACTTTGGTCCACGACTGTACAGATGGGCAGCTGCCCGGTGGGCCGGTTGATCTAGGGCCGGTCGTCACCGTCCAGTTGTAGTGAAATATTTTTTGTTTTTCTTATTTTCCCGATATTATTTTATCATATTGCTTTATGTGTAAAGGTGTGCAGGAGACTTGATCTCATTTAACCTCTTGAATCCGATGGCCTACATGCGTGGGCCATATGACTCACACGGGCATATCTGTTGGCCTACATACATTGGCCACAAATGTTTTATTTTATATTATATTTATATATATATATATATATATATTATTATTAATATATATATAATATATATATATATCGGGTGGTCCGAAAAAAATGACGCATTTTTTAAAAATTAATATCTCAGTAACCCCCTTCCTTATCATGACAATTTTTATATGCAAGATACTTTCAAACTTCTTTTTTTGAATGCAAGAAACGGAATTCTGATATCTTTATAGTTTTCTCGCAATTAACAAAAGTAACAACATGGGTCAAAAAAACGAATATCATGAGAAAGGAAAAATTTAATCAGAAATTTAACTAATTAATTTACAGTAAATGATCGATTGGACCACCACTCTGTTGACACTAATCTAAGTCTTTTCTTCCACACAAAAATAATACTTCTTACTTCATTAATGCCAATTTCTTGCCAAGATTCAAGTATTTACTTTTTAATTCTGATTCGGTGAATTTTTCTCGTCGACCTCGGTAAACCTTCTCTTTAGTAACTCCCAAATTGAGTAGTCCATAGGATTACAATCTGGGCTTTGTGGTGGCCACTCATTTTCGTTATTAATTTTTGGTGTATTGCTAATCAGAAACGACTGTGTGGCGTAGCTTGTATGCGACGGTGCTCCATCTTGTTGAAATATGAAATCATTTTCTTGATACAGGCGACGACAATCCGGCAACAATTTTGTTCTTAAAAGTTCAATGTAATTTGCAGAATTCACCTTTGTCTTTTCAGTTTCAATAAAATGAACATCTGTCTTGCCATTCCAAGAGACCCCTGCAGATATCATAACTTTTTGGAGAATCTTGACGTTTCATGATACAATCTGTTTATTGAAATGTCACACTTTTTACCACGCCCGTAGACAACATCATTTTGACGGTTTCGCGGAATTTCTAGAGTGAAATCTTTTCATCCGTGAAGACTATCTTTTTAATATCAACGACAGAGAAATTATCAAGAACTTTCTGCACCTTGTTTTTCTTTTATCCTTAACAGTATCACTTTTTCTAGAAGATACTATTCTTTTGAAGGCTTTTAGTTTTGTGCTTTAATTATTCGGTGTACAGAAGTCTTTCCAATATTCAAATGTTTAGCAATTGTTCTTTGTGACAAATGACTTCCTGGTTTATCTTCTTGAGAGCAGATTTTATCGTTGATGTAATCCACATTTTCTGGAACCGAAGCTGTTTTAGGTCTACCGCTTCCTGGTTTTCTGGCAGTACCCGATTCGCGAATCTTCTTTAAGAGTCTTTCCACTGCACGCCTTTTCCACTTTTTGCCGGAAAACTCTTGCAATAACCTTCCAGTCTTCCATCCTTTTTCACAGTAACAATTTTAATGAGAATACGATCTTCCTCTGACAACATCATTAAGGGTACTGACGAATTGTTAAAAAATAAAAATATCCACAATTTGACTTGTTCATTCCTGTAGAGTTTTGTAATAACTTGCAAAAATATCGCATGATATCGTATAAAAATGATATCGTATAAAAAACGGATATATATTGCGATTTTGTGTTTTTTTGACCCATGTTGTTACTTTTGTTAATTGCGAGAAAACTATAAATGATATCAGAATTCCGTTCTTGCATTCAAAAAAAGAAGTTTGAAAGTATCTTGCATATAAAAATTGTCATGATAAGGAAGGGGGTTACTGAGATATTAATTTTTTAAAAATGCGTCATTTTTTTCGGACCACCCGATATATATGAATGAACAGAAGGACCAACACAACGGCAAACATTTTCATTTATTTTTGTACTTCAGACGTTTCGACAAATCTTTTGTCATCATCAGTGAATTAAGTCTTAAAACCTTAAAACAAAAGTAAAAAGTGAAAATTACATCAATACAATATTAAAACCATTAAAATTAAAACCTTAAAACAAAATGAAAATTGCATCAATATAAAATTAAAATCATTAAAATTTCATCACTACAAAAATTAAAATTAAATTAAATTACCTCAATAGGTAAATACACAATGTTTACATCAACCTCCATACTTGGCAAAGCCTAAGAGAAAACTGGATGGTCAGAGGATTAGAAAGTATATGTCTATGAGAATCGGTTGGTTAGTTAAAAGAGCTGTAATTTGTAGGATGAACTATTATTGTTAATGGAGGGTTTGTTTCTATAGATGTACAAAGATTCTAAAATTCGGAGTTCTGTGAGGTTATTGGATCTATTTAAAATTTCAAACTGAGTTTTGTGAAGGGGATGGTTGTTTTCATTACTATGGTTTCTAATTGCGGATTGTGGAGGGCTACTGAGGGGACGGTTGGTACGGACTGACAAGCCCAAATGTTGAGAAAGGCGCACCTCCAGTTGGAGTTGAGTGCTGCCGATATACGCAGCCTTACAGCTGTCGCACGTGTATTTGTAAACAACATTGGGGCATACAGTTTTGGGGAATTCATCTTTGAACTTTAAAAAATTTGATAATTTAAGTGGGTTGACAAAGGCGAATCTAAAATTTATTTGGGGATAACTAGACTTGAGCAGTTTGGACAATTCACCTCGAATACTCAATGATAAATAAACCATAAAAAGGTAATTTAATATATCTGGTTTCTTTTTGTACTGTAGTTATGGGGAGTTTAGTATTAAAAGTGTTATTTAAAAATTTCTTTAATTGGTTATCAAATAGATTAGAAGGGTAGTAATTGTTAATAAAGTACTGTCTTAAAAATTTAAATTCTTCGTTTAACGAAAAGTAATCCGAACAAATACGGTAACTTCTTGTTAATAATGTTACTATAGCACTAATCTTATATTATAAAACATACAACTTAAATAATTGGTTCCCAAGCCAGTAAAAGTTTGTTTTCGAAAGAGTGAAGTTTGGAACTTATTATGAGCCCGTTTAAGTAAAACATCCAGGAAAGGTAAACTATTATTTGTTTCGTTTTCACATGTGTACTTAATATTACTATGTTGTTTATTAAGATAATCAAGAAAAAGTTTTACGTGTGAAGGATGGTTAAATATTAAGAAAGTGTCATCCACGTATCTTCTGTAATATATGGGTTTTAAAACTACTAGGACAACTTTTCAACCAAATTTCTTCGTAATGGCAAAGAAATGCATTTGCTAGTGTTGGGCTCAACGGGGAACCCATAGCTACCCCATCAATTTGGCTGTAAAGGTTGCTATTAAATAAGAAAAGATTATCAAAACACTATTTCGAGAAGGTTTTTAATTGAGTCTGAGTGAGGCCATTAATAAGAGTATTATCAGTAGTGAATAACTTATTTAGTATGATATTTAATGTTTCTTTTAACGGGACATTAGTAAACAATGACGACACATCAAAACTGGCCATAGTAAGAGAATCGGCATGATTGATCTCTTTTATCTCTTAGCAAAATCAAACGAATTGTTAATAGAATAATCATTAAAGGTGAGTTTTGAAAGCAAGGGAACGAAGAATTTGGCTAAATTATAATTGAATGTACCACAGGCCGAAAGAATAGGTCGTAGTGGGAAATTTGGCTTATGGACTTTAGGTAAACCGTATAGAATTCCTGGATTAGAACCAGAAGCAAATAAAAAATTGTATGTATTGTCAGCAATAATATTACTATTTTTTAATTTACGCAAACACCTATTAAGTTTATCTTCGAGTTTTAGTAATTTAGACAGAACATTCTCTTTTACCCTTTTAAATTTAGACGTATCCGACAAAATTGTCTCCATTCTATTTATGTAAACTGTTGAATCAATCAACACTACTCCTTTACCCTTATCCGGTTTTGTAATGATGCCAGAGTTATCCTTTTTCAAATTATTAAGAATTTTAAAATCTTGCTTATTAAAAAGGGGAGAAAACACCTTATGGGGTTTAAAATTATAAAAATTCTTAAAAGAGATGCTCTCCACTTGTTTTACCAAGTTATGAAACGAGAAATTTGGTCGGATCTCACAATTCTTAATATTCATGAGAAGATTTTCAAAACCAGAGAAAAATTTATAAAAATTTAGTTTATAATGAGGTAGATCAAAATTTAAGCCTAACGACAATATTTCTCTCTCTCTAATACTTAAAACTCTATTAGAAAAATTAAAAATAAAATTATCTGGATTATTAAAAAACGACTGAGTGATTCCCAATTTTTCCAATTTGGCAGCATGTATCCTTTTATGTCTATTGACAATTTTATCACAGCAAGTTTGAAATTTAGTAACTAAACACTGATAATTCACTGGGGAACAAAAACATTTTTTTTCTTGGTGCCTGAGATTTTAGACCTTATTCTGGATATTTTCATGCCACTGATTCAGAAAATATCATCCATTTTGTTCTAGCAGCTCTAGTTTTTGAGATATTGCATACGTCATTACCTACTTTATTACCCTTCTGGAACGGTATTATGAGTTGCTCGTAAATCTAAATGCATCTGTATAATTAAATTGTAGCTATGATTTTGCTGATGTTGCTGTTTTGCATGTGTATTGTACACGTACTAACGTGAATTCTTTCCTGTTACAGGTGTTGACATGGCTTCATCACGAAGAAAGTGTTTAAATCATCCAGATGTGTTTTGTTTTATCTGCGGAGAGTACACGTTCATTGAACAGAGAAAAACTATTACTGATTTTGTGAAAAAAGCTTATTTTGCCTATTTCAAAGTACAACTAGGGGACCAAGATAAGCCATGGGCTCCTCATGTTGTGTGTAAAACGTGTACGGAGCATCTGCGGCAATGGACCAACGGAAAGATGAGGTGCCTGAAATTTGGTATACCAATGGTATGGAGAGAACAGAGAAACCACAGTGATGACTGTTACTTTTGTTTGGTGAATATAAAGGGCATCAATGGACGTAACCGGAGTAAATGGACGTATCCTGACATAGACTCA
This sequence comes from Bathynomus jamesi, assembly GCA_023014485.1. Taxonomy (NCBI): domain Eukaryota; kingdom Metazoa; phylum Arthropoda; class Malacostraca; order Isopoda; family Cirolanidae; genus Bathynomus; species Bathynomus jamesi. The sequence continues at coordinate 11,398 of JAJOZX010010540.1, read as the reverse complement.
GCTAGACGGCCTGTTTCACATTCAGATGAGATACCTGTCCCATCATTCAGCCATCTTCCAGAGCTCCCTCAAGAAGATGATGAATCTGCTACTGACAAAGAAAGCATATGTGGGCAAAATGACAGTGATTTCGAAGGACCGTCATCAGTTGCAGAAGGTTTTAGTCAACACGAATTAAACGACCTCATAAGGGACTTAAGTCTTTCGAAGAAATCGTCTGAATTGTTAGCTTCCAGGTTGGGAGAAAAAAATTTACTGCTGCCGGGAACCAAAATCACGTTATATCGCGACAGAGAAAAGGATTTACTGCCCTTCTTCTCAAAAGAGACCGATTTAGTTTTCCGCAACAATGTGGCGGGATTGCTGATGAAAATGGGCATATCGGAATACACACCAAGTAAATGGCGGTTATTCATAGATAGCTCCAAACGGAGCCTAAAATGTGTTCTTCTACACAACGGCAACAGATACAGATCAATTCCAATTGGTCACTCAGTCGGTATGAGAGAAGAGCACGGGACAGTCGCCCTAGTCCTAGAAAAGATATCATACCGAGACCACCAATGGGTGATCTGTGTGGATCTGAAGATGGTGAATTTTCTCCTGGGCCAGCAGAGCTGGTACACCAAGTACCCGTGCTTTATATGTCTCTGGGACAGTAGAGCTAAAGATGAACACTGGGTGAGAAGACAGTGGCCTCTGAGAGAAAACATGGTGGTTGGAGAAAAAATATCATCAAAGAAGATTTGGTTGACAGAGAAAGGATCATATTGCCACCACTGCACATCAAACTAGGTTTGATGAAACAATTTATAAAGGCTTTGAACAGAGATGGAACGTGTTTTGGCTACATATGTAGAAAATTTCCTGCGCTGAGCATGGAAAAGCTGAAGGCAGGTATTTTCGATGGACCGCAAATCCGGGAACTCATGAAAGACCCGCGTTTCCAAGATTCAATGGACAACATTGAGGCACGTGCGTGGTCATCGTTTAGTATGGTTGTGAAGAATTTCCTTGGGAACTATAAGGCCGATAACTACGGTGAACTAGTGGAGAATATGCTCTCTTCTTTTTGTAAACTTGGCTGTAAAATGAGCATCAAACTGCATTACCTCCACAGTCATTTGGATCGTTTCCCAGATAACCTCGGTGATCTAAGCGAGGAACAGGGTGAACGATTTCACCAAGAACTAAGGACCATGGAAGAACGGTACCGCGGACGATGGGATACTCACATGATGGCAGATTACTGCTGGAGCATCCAACGCGAATGTCCTGGCACATCTCATCGCAAGAAATCTCAGAAACGCGGGTTATGTGAGATGTCTCAATGGAAGAACTTTTTTTGCCGTTCGTGTCTCAAGCTTGTTTGAATTTAAGATATATTTTTCGTACCTTATGCTTGTTTGATGTTAATACACTATTTTTGCTGACATGCATCATACTTTTGTATTCAATTGACAACAACAGTGATTGCCAGTCAGCAATTATATAATATTATATACATTATATAGAAATATATATATAGATATATATCATATCTTGATAAGCAGAGCTGATGGAGAAAAACTAATGTCATTTTTAGAATCAGCGACCTCAATATACCCAGAAACAGGTCTAACATCTAAGTCACCAAAAGTTTGTGTTCCCCAGTGCATAATCATATGACACCCTAGATTTTAGACCAAACAGAGAATTCTTATATTTCAGCTTGAGAAAACTCACTGTTTTAGTTTTCGATTGAAGCTCCAAATTTAAGCTCCGTTTCCCTAAGGAGAAGTCAATAGCTTTGATATATATATATATTTATTTATTTATTATTATATATTATATTAACTGACTTTTTACAATATTCTGATGACAGGTATGCCCTAAGGAGAAATATCGTATCGTATCTCATCTGAAAGTTTTTCAATAAACTCATCTACAGGAGTTGTAGCTAGTGTTTATCAATGATGCTCTACGTTGGACTATTGAATTTTACTGGCGAAACGGCTAGCTCCCCAAGATTTACGTTGATTTTGTATCTTAAATTAAGTTCACAATCACTACCGTATCCTCAATAGTAGGCCTACTCTTCTTTATCTGGAGATGTAATAAAAGTGAAGACTTCACTGGAAGAGTGGTCGAATAAATTACATGGCTCCTCAAGTTGATTAAGTTATTTAAACAGTTAGCCTAGCTACTACACACTTTCCATTCAAGTAGTAGCTACTTAATATAAGTTTTTGTTATAAACTAGTGGTTGTGGTCTCGGGGTCCCAACAAAATCCCCCTAGGACAAAAGCCCCTGGACAAAAAGCTCCTCAGTTAAATTGCAAAGTAGGACAAAAAACCCTCAGTTAAAGTGCAAAGTAGGACAAAAGCCCATTTTTATATTATTGTTCGTGTGCTATGAAGTAATCCTAAACAAATTTATAATCTTTGTCTATGTTGATTCACTCTAGTTGATCACTGTTTTGTCTACCTGAATGGTATGGTTAGGTTTTAGGTTAGGTTAGGAACGTGCCACAAAGAAGCATCAACAGCGTTTGAAGAACCTATGTCTGGACTATGTGAATGAGAGGAAGACCTTGGAGGAATTTCTGAATGGTGTAGGTCACAGCATTAGGTGGAAGTAAAATGAACTTTAAATGAACCTTAACAGTTAATGAACTTTATAATATTGTGCTTTATTTGTTTGATTTTCCCTAGATATGGTATGATGTTCCTTTTATAATGTTCATTTTTATGGTTGTGTAAATAATTTTGTGCTCCTGTAAAATAGTGAGCTATAAATTTATAATGCAAGTGTTAATGTGTGCTACTGTATAATACTTATAAAGCTGACTTTGCCCTAGATAAGGCATGATGATCCTTTATAATGTAATTTTTTATGGTTGTATAAATATTAGCGTTAATGTGTGCTACTGATAATACTTATAATGCCTTCCTTATTGCAGTCTTATGATATAATAATGTAATATTTTACATGTCAGAGAAGTATTCATAAACTGTAAATAATAAAGAATAAAAATAATGATTAAAAAAAATTCTTATTATTATTTTGTCCTAGGGGCTTTTGTCCTTGGGGGCTTTTGTTCTACATACAGTGGTCTCAAGCTTTTCAAAATTGCTTTTTTAATGGATTACAACAGTGGTTATGATATGGTGTTGGTGTAAAGACATTTTAAAATATGCCTATGCATCATTCACTGCTGCAAAAAAAATAGCTACTGTAAGTTAGTTATTCATACAGATATTTAGAAATGAATGAGCAAAAACACTTCAATAAACATACACTGAACAGGATAACTTTTAAAACTAAGTCACAACAAAGTCTACACACACACATACATTGCATACAAACTTGCTCTTTCGCTTTATAGGGCAACTAACTAACTAGCTAATAAATTTTACAGGACAAGTTTTTTAATTTTTTTTATGTAACCTAACTAAGCTTTATTTCAAATGAACTGATGAAGAAGCTTGTATTGTAGCGAGGGTATAGGCCTTATATTAAAAGAACTTTTGCAGTGAACTTTATTGGTAAGCAGGATTGGTACCCTAAAACCCAAGTGCAAAAACCTTACCCTAACTAGCATCTCACCTTTCTCTCTCATTAGTTATGTTTCTACCTCCTAATGATATTTAGGTATTTAAATTTTTTTTTATGTAAGCCTTTTTTTTAATTCAAATGTGTTCTATAAGTTGTTGAATCTGTAACGTGTGAACAATGATAAATAGGTTACCGTATGTATAAAAAATAAATTTTTAAAATGGCATCTGTTCAAAGAGTGACAATCTTACACTTAAGCTACCAACGTTTATTAATTAAACTAAGGGGACTTATGACTAAAAACCCATAATCCACCAAAACCCCAACCTAACTAACATCTCGCCTTTCTCTCTCCCTAATCTGTTTCTTATTTTACTCCATACAAGGCCAAAAGTTGAAAAGAAACTACCAAGAGATCCTTGAGAGATTTGCTGCTCTTCCCTTCTTTATTGCATTTTGCTAGTGATTCCAAACTCTTTTTATTTTTTATTAATATTTTCACCACAGTGATTGCACATTATGGTAAGAGATAATATTTTACAATCTGATTTAAATGAACTAATTAACTGGTCAAGAAATGGAATATGAAATTTAATATTGATAAATGTAAAGTAATGCATTTTCGAAATCAGAAGGATAGAGTAGATTATTTATGGGTAGAATTAAATTGGAAGAAATTGCCTGTATCAAGGACTTGGGTGTTATTGTCTCTAATGACACAAAAATGAAAAAATCAGTGTATAGCAGCAAAGAATAAGGGCCTCAAGAATGTTAGGTGTCATAAATCGTAATGTTAAAAATAAAAACAAATTTGTTATTCGTAGGTTGTATAATGCATATGTTAGACCTCATCTTGAGCAGTGGCGTACTAAGGCGGGTGCGACGGGGGCGGTCCGCTCCGGGTGACAGCCAGGAGGGGGGTGCCATCGGGAGAGTTGAAATACCAGTACAAGTTTTCAAACCAAATGAAAAATTCGCCAAAGTAAGAAAAAAAAAATTTTTTTCAAACTATTACAACAGCTTAATGTTAATTTCCATAAAATAATTTTTTATTTTTATTGGCAATACAAAATTTACAAACGAAAAATTAAATATTTGATAAAAATTACATCGAAAGGCGAACGTTTGTTGAAATTTTAGTCATCAGTTTGTTGAGCATAGCCAGCTGGCTGCAACTGACATTCCAAGTCTTGTTCACTTGACACTGTGACTTTCATTGTACAATGTAGTATCATAGTGATGTTTAAGTGTTTATAAATGCATCGTCGTGATGTTATAATACCCGGTAAATGCATTGTGGAGAGGGCCATTCATTATGCAACTACAAAGTGTGAGGAAATGGACATTTCTATGGAGAAAAGAGGGAGAGTAAAGCTCCGAAAAAGGGTGCCAGGAGAGATGGCAAAGGATGCTGGTCTCACATTGCCAGAGGAAGTAAAAAGGGCTATGTTTGAATGTCTTGATCGCTTTCATCAAGAATTGGAGATTCGTTCTAAGGCAATGGATCAAATTCTGTCAATCTTCGCTGTTATTCAGCCAAACACTTTGGTTGTTGCAACAGAAGAACAACTTCGGAAGTATATTCCAAATTTGACTCAGATTTTCGATGAATTCTCTGATGAAGATATCAGTGTGGAAATTGGACGACTTCGGAGGCATTTGGAAGCTGCCAAAATCAGCGTTGAAGAGGTAAAGAAATGGACAGCATTGCAGTTTCTGGAGTTTATTGTGAAATGGGAATTTTGTGAATCTTTGCCAGCTTGTCACTGTGTTTGAGATTCTTTTTGACTGTCTGTATGTCTATTGCTTCATGTGAAAGAAGTTTTTCCAAATTGAAATTGCTAAAAAATTTCTTTCGCTCGACCATGAATCAGACAAGATTGACAAATCTGGCTTTACTTTCAATTGAACATGAATATGCAAAGAAGGTGAATTTTGATGAGGTCATTGATCAATTTGCAGAAATTAAGGGTCGAAAGCAGAGACTGTGAATCCTCTCTGTTTACCTTTGAAGAATAGGCTGAGCATTGAGACTGGATTTCCTGTGTTTTTTGTATAAAATAAAATGCAGTATTACCTGTTCACTGAATTTTTAATGTCCTGCATTTTTCTTATTTCCAATTTGCTTATGACAGTACTGTACTGTTTAAAAATCTACTTGCAAACATAATATATTTTTCTGTGTTTAAATTTTAAAATTATTTATGGGGTGTGCCAAAGGAAGGATCCGCCCCGGGTGCCAAATACTTTAGGTACGCCCCTGATCTTGAGTATTGTGTTCAAGCATGGAGACCACATTTGTCAGCTGACATTAAGCAGTTAGAAAAAGTTCAATGTAGAGCAACTGAAATGGTAACTAATTTAAAAAAATCTAAGCTATGACGACAGATTGGCATCTCTTGGTATGTATAAATAAGAACATAGCTATATTAGAGATGACATGATTCAATTGTTTAAGATATTGGTGCTAGGTACAGATAAGATTGATATGAATGTTTGATTTGAATTCTAATGCTTTAACTTGTGGGCATAGGTACAAATTGAAACTTCCTTCTAGTATGTTATTGGGTAGGAAATATTTTTTTAGTTAAAGAATTATTTCTGTGGAATAAATTACCTAATGAAGTAGTTATGAGCAGTAATTCAAATGCATTCAAAGACAATTTAGATACATTCCTAGGTTTAAATAAATGAGATATTGCTATATTTATGTTTTGTAGTGATAATTTATTACTTGAGATGACCATTCTTTTGATCTATGATATTTTGGTATTTTTGTATATATGTATGTATGTATAATTTATATGTTGTGGTGTGCATGGTGTATTGCATATTGAATATGTATGTATATATGTGATATGTTATATATATATATATTGTGTTTTTGCTTCAAAAATGAACTAAAAATATTAAAACTATGAAAATACAAAAGGAACAAAAATGTGTAAATTATTTGTATTGGAGTGTACAGGGTGTCCCGTAAGTCTGGACCCATAGGGAAAAATAATAAAATTACAAAATAGTCCAAAAATTTATTACATAATCTGTTCAAAGTGTCCGCCGTTGTGTCGCACACATAGTTGAAGACGTAATCTCCACTGCGACAGCACTTTCTGAATCACAGTCGCAGAATTTCTTGACACGCCTCCACAATGCGTGCTTTAAGGTGGAAAATGTTCTGAAGTTTGACTCGTACACTTTGGCTTTCAAGTGGCCCCACAAATAAAACTCCAGCGGAGTAAGATCATAATAAAAAAAATAATAAAAATAATAATAAAAATAATAAAAAATATATTATAAATAAATTTTTGGACTATTTTGTAATTTTATTATTTTTCCCCTATGGGTCCAGACTTACGGGACACCCTGTAGTCTAAATGAAGGAAATGTGTGCATTATCAAAAGAATGGTGTGTGTGTGTGTGCTATTAAAAAAAAACAATAAAGAAAAAAAGAAAAAGTGTTGTTTATATATATATATATATATATATTATATATATACAGGGCGTCCCAAAAAAATGTATACACACTTTAAATATTATAAAGGCAGTGTTTATTAAAATACATTTCATTTTCAAAATGTAATAGAATCTACAGACATTATTTAATTGTTTTGTCAACGCCTGTTTTCAAACTGACGTCCGTTCTGGTCCAGGCACTGCTGATAACGCGAAGCAATGGAATCGCAAACATCACGAAACATTTCGTTTGGTATTTGTGTGCATTCTCGTTCAATGGCTGCTCTCAATTCAGCGACTGTTGCAGGTTTTATAGCGTAGACTTTGTCTTTTAAGTATCCCCATAAAAAAGTCTAGTGGTGTGAGGTCTGGTGAACGCGGAGGGTATTCTACGAAACCCCTTCGTCCAATCCACATCCACATCGTGCCAAGTACCACTCGCAATACTCCACTCTTCGGTCCGGATCATCTTCATTAATAGCATGGACTAATCTTGGAATGTAACTTTTCCATTGACAGCGCTTCAAAATGCGTTGGACAGACGATTCTGAAATTCCTACCTCACGACTCGCTTGCCGCACAGATTTTCTTGGACTTTGGTGATACGTTTCCAGTACTCTTTCTTGCTTTGTGGGGCTTGTCGATGTCCGTGGTCTTCCGGAACGCTTCTTGTGGACATTCTGAACAGTTCCATCGGCTTCAAACTTGTCTCTAATTCGAGTGATGGTAAGTCGCGTTGGTGGATCTGTTTGAAACTCCCTCCTAAACTGTCTTTGCACTTCAACTGCGTTTTCACACTTCCAGTAGCATTTTAGAATGAATTTCCTTTGTTCAAAGCTTAGTCTGACTGCCATTATTAATTCTAATGGGTTTAACTTGGAAAGAAAGAAACATCAATTGAGCTATCAGCTGTTAAAGTGTGTATACATTTTTTTGGGACGCCCTGTATATATATGTGTATATATATATATATATATACACACACCACATTATATATAATATATATTATATATATATATATATATATATATATATATATATATATACAGGGTGTCCCATAAGTCCGGCATCAAAGGAGAAATTCATATTTTTCTCTTTCTACAGGCCATAATGTCTGTGAGCAAGGAAGAACGAATCCAGATAATTCTACTCATAGGAAATCGGAGTCAAAGAGAGGCCGCTGCTGAGTTTAACAGACTGCATCCAGACCGCGAGCCAATAACACAGAGTTGTGTTAGCAGACTCGTTGCAAAGTTTAAGGAAACAGGATCCATAGAAGATAAACCACGCAGTGGACCTTCAAGGAGGTCCTCTGACGATGATACAGCGACTGCTACCTGGCTCATTTTAACAGAAGTCCCAATAAGTCTCTTCGGCGATTGTCCGCCGAGACATGAGTGTCGAAAAGTAGCATCCATCGCATTCTTCAGGCTCACAAATGGCATCCATATAAACTTCAGATCCTACAGAAATTAAGCGAAGATGATCCCGACCGGCGGATGGAATTTTGTGAATGGGCTACGGAACAATATGCTCGGGATGCCAATTTCCCGTCCACCATTCTGTTCAGTGACGAGGCTGTTTTTTATGGAAATGGTGAGGTAAATCGACAGAACACCCGCTACTGGTCTCAAAACAACCCTCACTGGTATACCTCTTCAAAGGAACAAGGTGCATCTCGGGTGATGGTATGGTGTGGCATTTGGAAGGATCACATCATAGGCCCCCTCTTTTTCGATGAACATGTCACTGGAGGCACCTACCTACGTATGCTCAAGGAAGAAGCATTTCCCAATGTCTTGAACGAAGAAGGAAATTTCCCAACGTGGTTCCAGCAAGACGGCGCTCCTGCACATTACAGCACCCAAGTAAGGGAATACCTGTACCAACAATTCCCTGGTCATTGGATAGGACGTCGAGGGCCTGTGGAATGGCCAGCTAGAAGCCCGGATCTCACGCCACTAGATTTTTATCTCTGGGGCCACTTGAAAGCGCTGGTATACGCGGAGAAAATTTGGAGTGTTGAACATTTGCGGCAGCGCATTACTGGGGCATGTAACACCATTACTCCTGACATCATTCACCCGTGTGCTTGCTGACTGGGTATCACGTCTGAATTTGTGTATTGAAAACAATGGTGGACATATTGAGCACGTTCTGTAAATAAAAGCTTTTGTTTTGCCTTTTTTTATTATTTTTCCTCTGATGCCGGACTTATGGGACACTATATATATATATATATATATATATATATATATATATATATATATACAGGGTGTCCCAGAATTAACTATTTCAATGAAATCGGACAAATTTTTTAAAACACACTTTTATTTATGTTTATCATGTTTAATATGTGTTAAAAATGTATAAATTTCTAAATTTTTTTCATAATTTTATTTTCATAATTTTTTCATTATCTGGTCCAATGAAAGACCGTCTGAAGTCATAGAATGGCAAAGAGACTCCAAAAGTTAACGTGTGGCTTGGAATGACCAAATCCAAAATTTATGGCCCATTCTTCTTTGCGGAAGCAACTGTAACAGGTACCGTCTACCTTGATATGCTTCAGCAGTTTCTCGAACCACAGCTTCTTGATGATGCATTCTTGATAATGTTGTGTTTCAACAAGATGGAGCACCATAAATTTTGGATTTGGTCATTCCAAGCCCACACGTTAACTTCTGGAGAGTCTCTTTGCCATTCTATGACTTCAGACGGTCTTTCATTGGACCAGATAATGAAAAAATTATGAAAATAAAATTATGAAAAAAATTTAGAAATTTATACATTTTTAACACATATTTAAACATGATAAACATAAACAAAAGTGTGTTTTAAAAAAATTTGTCCGATTTCATTGAAATAGTTAATTCTGGGACACCCTGTATATATATATATATATATATATTATATATATTATATATATATGGTGATTCAAAAGTCAGGTTACATAGGGCTTTTCTGTTTCTTTGCAGGTAAATAAGTTATGAGATGTTATCGAAGGAGGAGCGCATTGATGTGATATTCCTAGCTGGCTGCACAAGTGCATTGCCGTTAACGGTGGCCATATCGAACATGTGATGTGACTATTCCCCTGTATCATTACATAATACAGTGTATCCCTATGTAACCTGACTTTGAATCACCCTGTATATATATATATATATATATAGTATGTATGTGTGAATGAATATAAATATGTGTATGCATATGTATGTATGTACATGTGTTGTGGGTGTATATAAGTACATGTTTTTATGTATATATATTATGTATTTAATGCATTTTTGTATCCTGATTTTAGGTAATTTTGAATTGAGGCATGCATTTATTTCTGGATAAGAAGAAATAAGAAGAAAAATGGATAAGAAGAAGCAGCCCCCTGGAGGTGCCGTAAAAGAAAGAAAATGCAAACAAAAACGTCTACAAGAAGAGGCTGTGAAATGTGCTAAAATTACGAATTGTCTATCAGGCACCAGTACCAGTACTCCGATGGTACGAATACCTGAAGTGGCAGAGGATGAGAACGACGCTTCGATGGCACCAGTACCAGATGTGGCAATGGATGACACCCCACTACCACAACATGTACCGGTACACAACATAGACACTGCCGTTCAACCAGTCGAAAAAGTAAGATACACTTCTCATTCAGAGCCATCAGAATCTACCATCACTCCATTGACTTCAGAAGTACATTTAATTTGTTTGCTCGGCCCCACGAAAATGAAAGAAGCTTCTTTTTTTGGAAACCATCCGATTCAAGTTCAGCCAGAAGTACTGAAAATTTCCAAAGACATATTCAAAAGGGAAAATGTTCGAAACGAAATTGGATCTCATACAATGAAACTTCAAAAGCACTTCACTACACAGTCTGTCTTGCGTACTCCAAACCGAATGAGACTGGAAAATTCATCACTGGAATGACAGATTGGCGCCATGTTCATCAACGAATTGAAGAACACGAATGCAGCAGCACACATCACAAATATGCTGAAGCACATTTTTTAAAGCTAAATAAACAGGATATAGGGCAGTTGCTGTTTTCTACACAGAAAAGGCTTAGAAATGAATGAGGAAATTAAACAAACAGACAAATTATGGAACGTGTTGTTGAAATAGTGAAGGTTATAGGAAAGCGTGGCTTAAGTTTCAGAGGTTCTGCACCAGATTCTGAAGCTGCTTATGCGTTAAACAATCCTTGATTGATCACGGAAACTTCTGGAGGTTCTGATACTTTTGAGCCGATACGATTTTGTTTTGAAAAGTCATCTCGATAAGATTATAACAATAAGCAAACAAGCACATGACAGAGTTAACAAAGGACGGGTAGCAGCATCACACTGATAATCAAAGACAATTGTTAACCATGTTTACAGGTGATTTCCGCACTGATAAAG